>JAJTTS010000017.1:869704-954675 GCA_036971165.1 Arthrobotrys iridis | reverse complement strand
AGCTAGTTCGTTAGCAGATTCGTTAGCAGATTTGTTAGCAGATTCGTTAGCAGAGATTCGTTAGTAGATTCGTTAGCAGATTCGTTAGCAGATTCGTTAGTTAGTTTGTTAGTCGTTTCGTTAGCTAGTTTGTTAGCTACTAGTTCGTTAGCAGAGATTTGCTAAGTAGGTTGCTTGTTGGTTGTAGTGATAAAAAATATCAAGTTAATTATTTAGTTATATAACTATTTTTATTTTTTATTTTTTGTTTTTTATTTTTTATTTTTTATTTTGTATTTTGTATTTTGTATTTTGTATTTTTTATTTTTTATTTTTGTTTAGTATATTGCTATTAAAACTAATATTTTACTATTTTAATGTCGAAAAATATCACGTGATCACATACAAATAGTTTGTATTGTCATTAAAATATAGTTAAATAAATTAAAACTAGATATTTTTATATTTTCGTGTTGAAATTGATCACGTGATCATATACAAACGTTTGTGTTGTTTCAAAAAATTAAAATAAAATTAAAATAAAAAATTAAACAAAATTTTCGAAATTTGAAAAACAGTCTGCAGATCGTAAAACATTTAAAAACATTTAATATATATATTTAAATTAAAAAACGTTTGCAAAAACGTCTGCAGACTGCAGACCGTCTGCGGCCCGTCTGCGGCCCGTCTGTGCTTCGCAGCCCGTCGGCCAGATCCACCCCTGTCCTCAATAGTANTATGTAAAAATTTTATTAATAGCTTTATAAATAGATTATAGTTATTTTAATATTTTAGTATTAGTAATAGTAGTACTAATAATAATAGTATTAGTAGTAATATTAGTAGTAGTATTAATAATAATATTAGTAATAATATTAGTAAAAGTATTAGTAATTAAAAAGATATTAGATTATATAACTTTAGTATATTATAATTTAGATAGGATCTTTTTTAGGTTATATAATACTAACTCTATACTTTATTAGGCTAATTTAATTAAATCTTAATTTATTATATTTTTTTTAATTTTTATTAATAACTTAATAAATAGCTATTAATTAATTTTAATAAGATTATTATATAAAATATTATTTATAGTATTATAGTATTATTTACTATATAGTTATTATATTAAAATTAATATTTAATAGTTATAAATAATATATACTATATATTAGTAAATATAATGTAATAATATTTTTTTAAATATAAAAATTAATGAACTTTATATTAATATAATTACTATACTTATCTAATAGTAGTATATATATTTAGTTATTAGAAGTTTTAGTTATTAGTTTAAATAGTCTCTTTAATTATTAAATACTTAATTTATTATTAAATTATTTATTAAGTAATATTATAAATAGTTAGTTTTTTATTAAAATCTTATTAATATTATTAGTATACTAATTAAACTAATAATAAATATCTTTAAAGATGATTATTAGTGGGAGAGCTATACTATAAATATTAATATATTTAATAATAGTAATTAATTTTTAATTATTATATTTTATAATAAATTAATTTTTAGTATAAGTTAGTTTAATAATTTTAAATACTAAAGATATTATATTATTTATTATAAATTCTTTTTTATTTATATTATATAGTATATTTTTAGTAATATTATTTTTAAGTTTAGTATTTAAATATAGTTAGTAAAACTGGTTAATAGTAATTAAGTTATTAACTTTAGTTTAGATATTATTTAATATGTAGGTATATATTATATATAGCTTTAGATATTAATTTAGAAACTAATATATTTAATTAAAATTTAGATCTTACTTTATTAACTTGATAATTATTTAGTATATTATATTTATATATAGTAGGAACTTCTAGTTATATAATTAAACTATTTATTTTATTAGTATTTTTTTACTTTTTAGTAATATAGCTAGTATATATAGTTACTTAGTTATTTTTTTTATTATTAATTTTTATTATTAGTGTGTTATGCAATATATTATATATTGTTGTTATTATATATATAGATAAAAACTATTCTTATTAATATATATAAATTATGTTAGTGATATTTTTTTTATAGTTTTTCTTATTAACTTATAAATAATAGAGAAGTTAAATAGACTAGTGATTAATTTAAGATTGTTGAGTTATAATTATAATATTAATACTAATAATGATTTTGATTGCTGGGAGGTAAATGGGCATATAGGAGGTAATAATAAATATAATAGTGATAGTAAACTAATACTTAATATAGTGTTAAATTTTAGTTTTAGTACCTAATATATAGTTATAAAAACACTAAATTTTGGTATATAAAAATTAATATTAATTTAAATAGTTTATAGAAAGCATATAAATTTTAATATGATAATCTAGCTAGTAATTTCTAATTAGAAACCAATTTTTAGAAGTTTCTAATTAGAATTAAATTTTTGAGAATTTTTTAAAGTTTGAAATTTAGTAACCTGCTTCCCAGTATGATCCGCTTCCCAGTAGAATACGTTAGTTATATGAAATTTAAACTTATATAAAACCATAAAAACATAAAAATAATTATTTTAATTAGTTATTTAAGAAACAACTAAATCTTATAACTACTAAATTATTTTATTTAATTACTTAAGAAGTAACTAGAATAAATAATTTACAATATATTATATTATTTATTAAATAGAAATCTATTTAATTAAATTATAAGTCTAATTTAGAGTATATTGATTTATAAATTAATTTAATAAGAATAAAATAAATAGTTATTTATATAAAGAATAATTATATAAATAAACAAAAATCTAAAATAAAATTTATATTTAGTATAGTAGGATTTCTTAAATAAAAAATCTATTTTTAGATAAACTATAACACTATTTTTTTTTCTTCTAAGGACTATATAGTAAGTCTATTTATAAAATTAAGATTTTTATATAAAAAAATAAATATATAAATTTTTTTATTAAAAAATTTTATAATATAAAAAAAATTATATAAAATTTTTATCTATATTATAAGAGTCTTATATAAAATCTCATTATTATATAAAAAAATATATAACTATATAACTAAGGATTTTTCCTATATAAAAAATCTTAAAAGTATATAAAATTATATAAGTAGATATATAAACTTATAAATAAAATACTTTTATCTTTTATAATTTTAATCTTTAAATACTTTTTTTAAATACTTTAGTATAATAACTATGAATATAGTATAATAAGATTTTTAAATAAAAAGAAAATAATATATTAGTAAAATATTATCTTTATTAAGAAATTAAATTTAAATAATTTAATAAATCTATGTTTTTACTATAGTTATACTTATTATAAAAGTTTAGGGTATATTATTATAGAGAAAAGTATTTAAGATATAAGTTTTGTATTTATTAAAAAGAATAAGGTATAATATAATTCTTTATAAGTTTTTATCTTATAGGCTATTAAATATTAAAGTTATAAACTAATTTTTTAATAGTAGATTATATTTTCAAATTAAGATCTAAAAAAATAAAAAATTTTAAAGAGGTTTAAGAATATTTTCAAATTATTTAATAAAAATTAAAAATTATAAAGAAAGTTTATTTTAAAGTTAGTTATGTAAAAATATTGAATAATAGTAATAAAAATATTATATTATTAAAAAAATTATCTATTATTATTAATAAATATGTTAAAAATGTAGTTTATAAGGAAAAAATATTTTTAAAAAAGGATATATTAACTAAATAGAAGAATTTAATAAAAAAGTAAATTTTAATAAATTATTATTATCTTAATAATATATTTCTAAATCTATCCTTTTAAAAGAAAGTTTCTTTAGATTTTTTAATAGAAAATATAAATTAAAAGATATAATATAATTAAAGTCTTAAGATTTTTTTCTTTTTTTATATTTAACCTTAATACTATATTAAATTTAAAATAATTTATTTTTTTTTTAATCTTTTTTATAATATCTTTAATGTTTATTATTTAGTATATGAGTGTGAAAGTAATAATAGTAAGGAGGACTTATTTGTAAAATAAGATCCCTATAAATAGATCTGTCTTAGATATTTAGTTAATATAATAAGACAAATAGAAGAAAAAGCTTAATAGATTTATCTATTATCGTTTAAATAGAAAGTATTTTTATAGGTAGTGTTAAGTATGTAGAATTTTAAAAAAAAAAAATTTTTAAATTCTAATATTTTTTAGGTTAATCTTACCTTTTTTTTAGTTTTATAGTATCTTATTATATAAGTATTTTAAATTGTCTAAGATAAGCCTATATAAGATTAGGGGAGATATTATCTTTAGATTATTAAGAATTATCTTTTAAACTATATAATAAAGACTATCTTATTAAATACTTATTATAATTATTAAATTTATCTAGGATTTTATCTATATTATATTTGGTAAAATTATTGAATTTGATTTTTTTAAGGTTAGGATCTTCTCTAAATTCTATAAAAATTAATTCTAGAATAGAAATATGAAAAATTTTATAAATTCTTATTAGTCTAGATATATTTAGTTTATAATAATATTTTCTTAGTATTTGATTATATAGGAGTTAAATTTCTAATAATTAAGTTTTTTATTAGGATATTAAGTTTTAAAATTTTATATAGGTATACTTTATCTTTTTTTTAAAAAAAAGATACTTATTTTTTTTTAATTATAATAGTAGTTTATTCTTTCTTATAAAAATTACAAAAATTTTTTAATTTTTTATAGAAAGATTATATATTTTATATATATTTTTTAACTTTTAATATTACTTTTTTTAGTAATATCAATAATAAGAAAGTTTTAAAATTTTATTTTTTTAAAATTTTATAGAAGGTATACTTAGTTATTAAATATTAAGAGATATTATATATAAAATTTATTATTAGTAATAATATTAATTAATTATTTTAGGAAAAATTTAAAAAAATTAAAAATATATTTTTGAAGTTTAGATAAAATATTTAAAAGTATTATTTCTTTAAATATAACTATCTTTTAATTATAATATTTAATTTAGTTTTTATCTAATTTATTATAGACTATTAAAACTTACTATTAAATAAAAAATTCTAATCTAAAATATATTTATTTATATTCTATATTTATTAAAAATATATTAGTTATAAATACTATAATTCTTTAATTCTTTATTTAATATTCTATAGAATAAAGATAATAACTTTAGTTAATTTATATATTATAACTAAAAATTTATTATATATTAATTAAAAAATTATAGAATTTAAATAGTTCTTAAATAAAGTTATAAATTATAATTTAAAAAGATATATTAGAAATATTATAAGATTTTAATATTCTAGTTTATATTAATTAAGTTTATTTCAATAATATATATTATAAGTTTTAATATAATTTTTAATATTCTTATATATTTATAGCTAAAAATAAGTTTTATAAATTAATTCTTATTTCTTATTAATTCCTAAATACCTATGGGTAGAAGTATTATAATAAAGAAAAATAATTTTTTCTTATAGTTTTTTTATTAAAATATAAAAGGACTCTCTAAATAAAATAATATTTTTTTAAGTTTTGAAATATAATAGAAATTCTTAGTTTTTAAGTATTTTTTATACTACTAAATTATTTTCATATACTCTTAAAAACTTTTTATAAAGACTATCACTAAACTTGTAAAGTTAAATACTTTATTAATAGTTAAATTAAATCTATTTTTTATTAAAATAACTTCTTTATTAAAAGTAATATCCTTAATAAAATCTAATTATTAACTAATAATATTAATAAGAATATTTTTTTTATCTTTAAAATATATAATTTTTATAATAACGATACTTATAAAGTAATTTTTATTAATAGATTTATTATTTACTAAATTCTTTAATAATCATAAAAAAAGTAAGATTTTACTAATTTAAAAAAATAATAAAAATTTTTTTAATTTAAAAGTAAACTCACTATTTCTTATATATTTTAACAATTACTATTAGTTTTTTATTAGAGATAGTATATTAACTATAATTATATAATATTAAACTTATAAAATATATAAGTAATAAAATATTATTTATTATCCTTATAGTTATAGTTATAAAAAATATACTTTTAAAATAACTATAAAAATATTTATCTTAATTTTAATAAATAATTTTAAATTTAAGACTTATAAAATAGGAATAGTTATAAAAGCTTTTTTAAAAGTTTTAAAAGTTTTAATTTTTTCTAGAGTTATTTTGAATTTAATATTTTTTCAATAAGTTTAATAAAAACAGCTGTTGTATTATTATATTATTAAATAAATTTTTAATAGTAATTATATAATTTAAAAAAGGATTATATATTATCGAAGTTTTATAGTACAAGTTATTATTAAATAGTTTTTATTTTTTTTAAATTTATTTTAATAACTATTTTAATATTAGTATTTTTAAAATTTTTATAAAAAACCTTTTAGTACCTAGTATATATAATCTTATAAGATCTTTAAATAAAGAAAAATTAAAAATAAAAAATATAAGTTTTATAAATCTAAGTATACTAACTATAAAATAAAAATTAAAAACTTTAATTAATAAAAACATATAAAATCGAAGTATAGTTATAGACTTACTTATAAAATAACTATTTAAAATTAGTTTATATAAGACTTAGCTAGTTTTAGTAGAAGTAATTCAAGTAACTCTCCTTTAGAAAAATTCTTTTTAACTAAGAATTAAGATATTAACTAAATTTTCTAAAGTAAAATAATAAATCTAAAAAAAAAGCTAAAAAAATTATTAAACTCATTCTTATTTTAAAAAAAAGAACTTTTAGATAAAAGAGTATATCAAAAAAATTTAATAATAAAATATTATAAATTAATAATTTAACTAAATTTAATAAAAAATTAAGAAAAATTAATTACTTTTTTTTATTAACTTAATATAACTATACTTTTAATTCTAAAAAGATTAATTTTCTAGTAATAAAATTAACGTTTTTTTTATAAGTATAACGTATTCCACCGGAAAGCGAGACACACCGGAAAGCGAGACATAAAATTTTGAATTTTGAAAAATTCTCAAAAATTCAATTCTAATCAAAAATTTTTAAAAATTGGTTTTTAATTAAAAACTACTAACTAAATTATTATATTAAATTTTAAATACTTTCTATAAACTATTTAAATTAATATTAATTTTTATATACCAAAATTTAATAGTTTTTTAATTATATGTTATATATCAAAACTAAAATTCAACACTATACTAATATTTATCCTATTTCCCCCCAAATACTATATATCTAGTGATTTACATAACTACCATCTTTTAAATTACTCTCTAAACTATTTTCTAAACTATTTTTTGAATTATTCTTTAAACCAGCCTTTAAATCAATTTTTAATTTAACTTCTAAATTAGTTTTTAAATTAACCTCTAAACCAGTTACTAAACTAACTATTAAATTACATATAATAATAGGGATATTACTATTAGTATTTTTTTAAAACTAACCTTAAAAATACCTAATTTTATTATAATCTCTCTTATTATTACTATTATAAGGGTAACTATAGCCTCTTTTTAGTATTTTACTAGTTACCTTTTAAACTTTTAATTTAGTATTCTTATTCTATTATAGCCTATTAAGCTCCTACTTATTTAATATATAAACAGTAATTAATCTAAGTTTATTATATTTATTTTATGAAACTTTCTTATTTATAACTTAAAGCTAAATATTAGTTTTTTATAATATGATAGTTTTGTTTATAACTTTTTTTATTACTTTACCTAGTTTTTAAATATAATTAATAATTAGTAAGTTAAGTAAATAATTAGCTTATGTAAGGATTTTATTAATAGTTTTATAAATAAATTACAATTATTTTAATGTTTTGGTATTAATAGTAATATTAATAGTAGTATTAATAGTAATATTAATAATAATATTAATAGTAATATTAATAAAAAGATTAGTAATTAAAAAAATATTAGATTATATAGCTTTGGTGTGCTATAATTTAGATAAAACTTTCTTTGGGTTGTATGGTATTAACTTTATATTTTATTAAATTAATTTGATTAGATCTTGGCTTATTATATTTTTTTTAGTTTTTATTAATAGTTTAATAAATAGTTACTTATTAATTTTAATAAGATTATTATATAGAATATTGTTTATAATATTATAATATTATTTATTATATATTGTATTGAAATTAATATTTAATGGCTGTAAATAATGTGTGCTATGTGTTAGTAAATATAATGTAATAATATTTTTTTAAATGTAAAAATTAATGAATTCTGTGTTAATATAATTATTATACCTGTTTAATAATAGTATATATATTTAGTTATTAGAGGTTTTGATTGCTGGTTTGAATAGTTTTTTTAATTATTAAATACTTAGCTTACTATTAGACTACTTGTTAAATAATATTGTAAATAGTTAGTCTTTTATTAAAATTTTATTAATATTATTAATATATTAATTAAACTGATGGTAGATACTTTTAAAGATGATAAATAATAGGAGAGCTATATTATAAGTATTAATATATTTAATAATAGTAATTAATTCTTAATTATTATATTTTATAATAAACTAATTTTTAATATAAGCTGGCTTGATGATTTTAAATATTAAAAATACTATATTACTTATTATAAACTTTTTTTTATTTATATTATATAGTATAGCTTTAATAATATTATTCTTAAGTTTAGTATTTAAATATAACTAATAAAATTAGTTGATAATAATTAGATTATTAGTTTTAGTTTAAATATTATCTAGTATGTAAATATGTGTTATGTATAGCTTTAAATATTAATTTAGAAATTGATGTACCTAATTAAGGTTTAAATTTTGTTTTACTAGTCTAGTAATTATTTAGTATATTATATTTATATGTAGAAAGAACTTCTAACTATATAGTTAAACTACCTATTTTATTAATATTTTTTTACTTTTTGATAGTATAGTTAGCTACTTAGTATGTGTAATTATTTGATTATTTTTTTAATTATTTAATTTTATTATTAGTAAAGTATATAATATACTATATATTACTACTATTATGTATATAGATGAAAACTATCTTTGATTATATGTGTATATTATATTAATAATATTTCTTTTATAATTCTCCTTATTAACTTATAAATAATAGAAAAATTAAATAAATTAGTAGCTAGTTTAAGATTATTAGGCCATAATTATAGTATTAGTATTAATAATGATTTCAATTACTAAAAGATAAATAGATATATAGAGGTAATAGTAAACATAATATTAATAGTAAACCAATATTTAGCACAATATTAAATTTTAGTTTTAATACCTAATATATAGTTATAAAAACACCAAATTTTAATATATAAAAATTAATATTAATTTAAATAGTTTATAAAAAATAAATAAATTTTAATATAGTAATAATCTAGTTAATAATTTCTAATTAAAAACTAACTTTTAAAAATCTTTAATTAAAATTGAATTTTTAAGAATTTTTCAAAGTTCGAAATTTTGTATCTCACTTCCCAGTGTGTCTTACTTCCCAGTAGAATACGTTAATTTTTAAAAGATTAATTCTCTAATTTTATATTAATTATAGAAAATATTATTAATAAACTTCTAAAGAAAAACAAGATATTTATATTATCTTTATTTTTACTAACTATAAAGTATTTATTTAAATAATAATATAAAAAAGATGATAAAGAAATTTAAATTAAAAAGAACTTAAAAGAACTTTAATAGATTAGATTTAAGAGAACTTTTATAAGTTTAATTAATTTATTCTTCTTATTAATTAAAATAAATCTAACCTCTATTATTAAACTTAAGAAAATCTTAAAACTTATTTTAAATAAAATATTCTTTTTACAGAATAAGATAAAAAAGAAAATATCTTATCGAAAATAAATATAGAATAAATTACTATTAAAATAGTTAGATAATATCTATCATTAAATAAGATATTTTGATAAAAAAATTTAGAATAATTATTCCTATTTTACCAATCTAAAATAATATAATAATAAAAAATTTAATAAACTTAATTAAATTAAAAATAATAATAAATTTTATAAACTAAGAAAAACTTTTAACCTAATCCCTATAGATCTTGATATTATCTAATATCATATTAAGCTAAAATAAAGGCCTAATAAAGTTTTAAAATCTAATAAATTATTATATTATAACTATAATAAAGAAGAATACTTTAGCTAAGATTATTATACTCTTTAAAAAAATAATATATAATAATATAATTTCTAAATTATATAGAATATTAATCTAAATTTTAAGATTACTTTAACTTAAATAATATAGTTATTTAATATATAGAATTTTAAAAAAATCCAATAATAAATCTTAAAATAAATCTCTTTTAAACCTATAAAAATTAATATATTAGATATTCTTATAACTATACTAAAAACTACTATAATAAATAATAAAGAAAAAAAAATAATTCCTAAAAAAGGAATAGAATTTAATTTATAATCTCTTTCTTATTTCCTAATTATTAAAAAATATTATTAGTTTTAGAAGAATTTTATTAATAGTATTTATATTTATACATAATAATTTAACTAATAATTATATTAGACCTATTAAATTAAAAAAAGACTTTTTAAATAATTAGTCTATTTTAATTTATAATTTTAAAATCTTATTATATAATATATAGTACTAGAAACTTCTTATAATATAAAAAAACTCTTAAAAAATAATTATAATTTTTAAAGTCTTAGTTCTAAATAATTTTATACTTCCATTTTAACTTTAAATAAATAAATTTATTTTAATTATTAATAAGTTTTTATTACTTAGATTATTATTTCACAATATGATAAAAAAAACCTTTAATATCTTTAATATTATATTATTAATATTACTAAAAATGCTAACTATAAATATATAAAAATTATAAAATAATCTAAAAATAATTAAAATTATTAATTCACTTTATATTATATTATAATTAAACTTTATAAAGAATAGCTTATAAAAGATTTTTATACTTATAACTAATATTATAATAAAAAATCTAGAAATTATTAAATCTTTTTATTTATTTTATTAAATTATTAAATATTTTTTTATTTAAATTAAATATATATAGTTACTATCTTTATAAAACCTAATCTATTAACTATCTTATACTCTAGTTATATAGATTATAATTATATATTTATAAATATTATTATTTATATTAGATAGCTATAATTAGATATAAAATTATTTTAGATATTTATTAATTATTTATCCTATTTCTCTACTATTATAATCTCTACATAGAAAATTTAAATTTTATATTTAAAAAATAATATATTAAAATTATTACTAAAGTTTTTAAATTACTATTATATAAAAAAAAAAAACTTTAAAAAAGACTTTTAAATACTACTATAATTAAAATCCACTTTCCTATATAATTTATAGATATTTAATTTTAAACTATATTCTAGAATAAAGTAAGACTCTAAAAAGATATTAACTCTTTTACCCTAGATATTTTTCTATATTTTATACTAAAAGCATTACTAATTCTCTTCTTTAAAAACTAAAATAATATTTATTCCTTATCATACAAAAAGCCTTTTTTTTGAATATATTTTTATTTTTAAAAAAAACTTTTCACCTAATATTTTCTTAATTATTATATTAATAAAAATAATAATTAAAAATCCCATTTAGAAATCATTTTTATTAGAATAATAGAAGATAATATAATATTTCTTTAGAACTTATATCCTAAAAAAAATAATAATATTTTATACTTTTTTTATAAAATAATTTTAACCTTTTATAAATAATATTTTAAAAAATAAATAGATTATACCAACTATTAAATAATAGTTTAAAAAATTATAAAAGAATATAATAACTTTAAATATAAATATAATTACTACTTCTAATAATATTTTAATACTTATATCTAGTAGAAATTATATAAAAATATCTACTAATAATATTCCTTTTAATAAAAAGATATTACTAGTTTTTAATATTATTTCTCTATGTATAATAATTATTATAATTTTTAAGTAAATATTTATAAATACTTTTATATCTTTAATATTATTTATAAATTTCTTTTTTATAATATTTCTATAACTTAACTTTTCTATAATATATTATCTTTTTATAGAAGATACATAAATAAATAAATTAAAAGAACTAGTAATTACTAAACTCTTAAAATTATATACTAAATCCTCTAAAATATAAATACTTTAAAATAATAGTATTTAATCTACAAAAGTCTTTTTCTTATATAGAATATATATCTAGATTATTAAAAATTTATTTACCTAAAATAGTTTAGTTATTTTAACTCTTTCTTTGCTTAAAATTTTAATCTTACTCTTTATAAACTATTACTTTAATTAAGTATTAACTTAGAAAACTTTTCTATTATTTATTTAATTTTATTTTAGAATCCTTTAAAATAAGGAATAAACTCCTTTTTTAGTAAGCTTATAAATAAAATAAAGAAAAAATAAAATATTAAATTTTCAACTAGTTAAAATTTAAAATATAGTATAATTTAAAAAACCTAGTTTATATATTATTAATATTATAACTTAAATTTTAAATCTTATTAATTAAATATATAGTTATAATCTTATTTATTTATATTAATAGTTACTTTGTATAAGCTTTACTTAATAATAAAGTTTAAAACTTTTATATTTAAATATTATTAAAAAATTATTATTATTAATATAGTTAATAAAAATATAAATAAATTACTATTATTATTTTTAATAGAAATCTTTTAAAAAAAAATTATATATAATACTATATTTTAACTTTTTATTAATCAATATTTTAAAATTATAACTATAGATATTTTTGAAATAACTTACCTTATAGTTATAGATTTTATTTAGCTATAATAATATAATTTTTTGATAAATTAATAATAAAATCTAGTTAGTTATATTCTTTTATTGTTAATATTAATAAAAAAATCTAAAAATTAAAATAAATACTTTTTTAAAAAAAAAGTCTATTTATAAAATATACAATATTTTTTTAAGAAAGAACTTCTTAATTAATTTAAAAATAAGCCTTATATAATTCATTCTATAACGTATTCCACCGGGAAGCGAGATACACCAGGAAGCAAGACACAAAATTTTGAACTTTGAAAAATTCTTAAAAATTTAATTTTAATTAGAAACTTTTAAAAATTAGTTTTTAATTAGAAACTACTAGCTAGATTATTATGTTAAAATTTATTTACTTTCTATAAACTATTTAAATTAATATTAATTTTTATATACTAAAATTTAATGTTTTTATAATTGTGTATTAGGTATTAAAACTAAAATTTAGTGTTGTGTTAAATATTGGTTTACTATTAATATTATATTTATTATTACTTTTATATGTTTATTTGTCTTTTAGTAATTAAAATTATTACTAGTATTAATATTATAATTATAGTTTGATAATCTTGAACTAGTTATTAATTTATCTAATCTTTCTACTATTTATAAATTAATAAGGAGAGTTATAAAAGAGATATTATTAATATAATATATATAACGTGTTCCACCGGGAAGTGAGACACACTAGGAAGCAAGACATGAAATTTTGAGTTTCAAAAAATTGTTATAAATTTAGTTTTTAACTAAAACTTTTGAAAATTTTATATGAATTAGAAAATAATAAATAGATTATTATAGTAAATTTTCGATGTTTTTTATTGATTATTTAAATTAATAATATTTTTTTTATATTGAAATTTAGTATTTTTCATATTATTTATATTATTAATAAATTAAAATCATAACTAAATTTCAGTACCACACTAATATTTGCTTACCCTCTCTACTCCCCCCCTTTCTGTTTAAAAAAACTAAAAAAATATATATATTAATTATTTATATATTTATATAACTACCATCTTTTAAATTATTTTTTAAATTTTTTTTAGAATTTTTAAAATCTTTAGAACTATTATTAATATTAATATAGATATTAATAACAATCACTATATCTCTACTATTAGTATCTTTTTAAGGGTGACCTTTAAAGTGTCTAGTGTTATTGTGACTTCTACTATTATTACTATTATAAGAACAATTGTAGTCTCTTTTTAATTATACCTTACTAATTACTTTTTAAACTCTTAATTTTATATCCTTATCCTATTATAATTTACCAAACTCCTAGTTATTTAAAATATGGGTACTAGTAAGTCTTAATTTACTATGCTTATGTTAAGAAACTTTTTTATTTATAGTTTAGAGTTAAATATTAATTTCTTATAAAAAAATTATTTTACTTATTGTTTTTTTTATCACTTTATCTAGCTTCTCAATATAATTAATGATTAGTAAAGTAAGTAAATAGCTGATATGTATAAGGATATCATTAATAAATCTATGAATGGACTACAATCAAGCTAATATTTTACTAGTAGTAATACTAGTAGTGGTACTGGTGGTGGTACTAGTAGTAGTAGTGGTAGTGGTATCAGTAATAGTATTGGTAATAGCATCGGTAATAGTATTGGTGGTAAAGAAAAGATTGGTTTATATGGTTTTATTATACTATAATTTAGATAGGACTTTCTTTGGGTTGTATGATACTAATCCCATATATTGCCAAACTAACTTGATCAAGTCTTAACTCACCATATTTTTTTTAGTCTTTACTAATAGCTTAATGAATAGCTACTTATTAATTTTAATTAGGTTATTATGCAAGGTATAATCTATAATATTTTAATATTGTGTATTATATACTAAATTAAAACTAATATCTAATAATTATAAATAATACATATTATATACTAATAAATATAATATAATTATATTCTTTTAAATATAAAAATTAATGAATTTTATATTAATATAATTTATGTATCTATTTAATAATAGTATATACATATAATTATTGTTAATTCTAGTTAATAATTTAAATAATCTTTTTAATTATTAAATATTAAACTTATTATTAAACTATCTATTGGGTAATATTACAAATAGCCAGTCCTTTATTAAATCTATATTATTAGTATATTAATTAAACTAATAATAAATGTCTTTAAAGATGATAAATAATAGAAGAGTAATATCATAAATACTAATATATTTAATAATAGTAATAAATTCTTAGTTACTATATTTTTTAATAAACTAACTTTTAACCTAAGTTAGTAATATTATCTTAGTAGTTAAAGATTATATATTACTTATTATAAATTCTTTTTTATTTATATTATATATTATAACCTTAGTAATATTATTTTTTAATTTAGTCTTTAAGTATAGCTAGTAAAATTAATTAATAAAAACTAAATTATTAATTCTAGTTTAAATATTATCTAATACTTAAGTATAAATAGAATATAACTCTAGATATTAAGTTAAAAATTAGTTTATTTAATTAATATCCAATTTTTATTTTACTAATTTAGTAGCTATATAATGTATTATATTTATATATAAAAGGAACTTTTAATTATATAACTGAATTACCTACTTTATTAATATTTTTTTATTTTTTAGTAGTATAGTTAGCTAATAAGTATATATAATTATTTAATTATTCTTTCTATTATTTATTTTTGTTGTTAGTGAGGTATATGGTATATTATATGTTGTTATAGTTATGTATATAAATGAGTATATTTTATTATTATAGTTGTGTATAGTAAATATGATATTTTGTTTAAAGATTTCTTTATTAATTTATAATTAGTATAAAGGATAACTATGTTGATGATAAGGTTAGGATTACTTAATTATAATTATTATTAGTTGTGGTAGTAGTTAAAGATATAGTATTGTATAAATAAATATATAAAGGGTGGTGATAATAGTTAAAATAGTAATAAATTAAATATTAGCGCGGTACTAAAATTTGGTTGTGGTTTTGGTTTGTTGATAATATAAATAATATAAAAAATACTAAATTTTGATATAAAAAAAATAATATTAATTTGAATGATTAATAAAAAGTATTGAAAATTTATTATGATAATCTATTTATTATTTTCTAATTCATGTGAAATTTTTAAAAGTTTTGATTAAAAACTAAATTTATAATAATTTTTTAAAACTCGAAATTTCATATCTCGCTTCCTAGTGTGTCTCGCTTCCTAGTAGAACACGTTATATAATTAAGGGTAGTTTTTATTTATATATATAGTAGTAATAGTATATAGTATACTATATGCTTTATTAATAATAAGATTAAATAATTGAAAAAATAGTTAAATAACTATATATATTAAATAACTAACTATACTATTGAAGAGTAAGAGAGTATTAGTAGAATAAATAGTTTAGTTATATAGCTAGGGATTTTCTCTACATATAGATATAGTATACTAAATAACTATTAGACTAGTAGGATAAGATCTAGACCTTAATTAAATATATTAGTTTTTAAATTAATATCTAGAGTTATATATAGTATATACTTGTATACTAAATAATATCTAAGCTAGAATTAATAATCTAATTATTATTAATTAGTTTTATTAATTATACCTAAATATTAAGTTTAAGAATAATATTATTAAAACTATACTATATAATATAGATAAAAAAGGGTTTATAATAAGTAGTATAATATTTTTAATATTTTTAATTATTAAGCTAGCTTATACTAAAAATTAGTTTATTATAAAATATAATAACTAAAAATTAATTACTATTATTAAATATATTAGTACTTATAATATAGCTTTTTTATTATTTATTATTTTTAAAGATATCTACTATTAGTTTAATTAATATACTAATAATATTAATAAAACTTTAATAAAAGACTAGTTATTTATAATATTACCTAATAAGTAGTCTAATAATAAGCTAGGTATTTAATAATTAAAAAGGTTATTTAAATTAATAATTAAAACTTTTAATATATATACTATTATTAAACATAATAATTATATTAATATAAAATTTATTAATTTTTATATTTAAAAAAATATTATTATATTATATTTACTAATATATAATATATATTATTTATAGCTATTAGATATTAGTTTTAATATAGTATATAATAAATAATATTATAATATTATAAATAATACTCTATATAATAATCTTATTAAAATTAATAAGTAGTTATTTATTAAGTTACTAGTAGAAATTAAAAAGAATATAATAAACTAAAATCTAATTAAATTAATCTAGTAAAATATAAAATTAATACTATATAATTTAGGTAAAATCTTATTTAAACTATAGTATACTAAGATTATATAATCTAATATCTTTTTGATTATTAATTTTTCTATTGGTATTATTATTAATATTATTATTAATATTACTACTAATGCTATTATTAATATTATTATTAATACTAAAATATTAAAATAACTATAGTTTATTTATAAAGTTATTAATAAGATCTTTATATAAACTAATTATCTACTTAATTTACTAATTATTAATTATATTTAAAAGTTAGATAAAGTAATAAAGAGAGTTATAAACAAAACTATTATATTATAAGAAATTAATATCTAACTTCAAGTTATAAATAAGAAAGTTTCACAAAATAGATATAGTAGACTTAGACTAACTATTGCTCGCATATTAAATAAGTAAGAGTTTAACAAGCTATAACAAAATAAAAATATTAAATTAAAAGTTTAAGAGGTAACTAGTAAAGCGCTAAAAAGAGGTTGTGGTTGTCTTTATAGCAGTAGTAGTAGAAAAGATTATAGTAGAACTAGGCGTTTTTAAGATTAGCTTTAAAAGAATACTAATAGTAATATTCTTGTTATTATATATAGTTTAGCAGCTAGTTTAATAGCTAGTTTAGAGGCTAGTTCAAAAGTTAATTTAGAAATTAAATTAAAGACTAATTTAAAAGCTGGTTTAAAAAATAATTTAGAGAGTGGTTTAGAAAATAGTTCAGAGAGTGATTCAAAAGATGGTAGCTATATAGATTGCTAAATATATAATATTTGGGGGGTAAGAAATAAAGCAAATATTAGTGTGATACTAAATTTTAATTTTAATACATAATATATAATTAAAAAATTATTAAATTTTGGTATATAAAAATTAATATTAATTTAAATAGTTTATAGAAAATATTTAAAATTTAGTATAGTAATCTAATTAGTAATTTCTAATTAGAAATTAATTTTTAGAAGTTTCTAATTAGAATTGAATTTTTAAGAATTTTTCAAAGTTCGAAATTTTATATCTCACTTCCTAGTATATCTCGCTTCCTGGTAGAATACGTTATAGATTAAAACTAAAGAATTATATTAAATAAGTATTAAAATAATATTAATATAGTTTACTCTTATTATACTAATTATATTAAAGCCTAAAAATATTATTATTTAAAGTAAATAGATTTTCCTACTAAATATTATTAAAAAAAGAAACTTATTTTAAATTATTATTTATTTATACCTATACTAAAAAAAAATAGTAATCTTATAAGAATAACTACTATATTAAAACTAATATTTAATAACTATAAATAATATATATATTACCATAACTATAATATAATAATATTCTTTTAAATATAAAAATTAATAAACTTTATACTGATATAATTACTATATTTATCTAATAGTAGTATATATATTCAGTTATTAAAAATTCTAGTTACTAATTTAAATAATTTTTTTAATTATTAAATACTTAGCTCACTATCAAATTATTTATTAAATAATATTATAAATAATTAGTCCTTTATTAAAGTCTTACTAATATTATTAGTATATTAATTAAACTAATAATAGATATCTTTAAAGATGATTATTAATAAAAGAGCTATATTATAAGTATTAATATATTTAATAATAATAACTAATTCTTAATTACTATACTTTATAATAAACTAATTTTTGGTATAAGTTAGTTTAATAATTTTAAATACTAAAAATATTATAGTTATTACCTATTATAAAATGTTTTTATCTATATTATATAATAGTTATATTCTTAATAATATTATTCTTAAGTTTAATATCTAGATATAGTTAATAAAACTAATTAATAATAACTAAATTATTAGTTCTAGCTTAAATATTATCTAATATATAAATATATATTATATATAACTCTAAATATTAATTTAAAAACTAATATACCTAATTAAGGCCTAAATCTTATCCGTTTAGTAGTTATTTAGTATATTATATTTATATATAGTAGAAACTTTTAATTATATAACTAAACTACCTATTCTATTAGTATTTTCTTTAATAATATAACTAATTAATTAGTAACTAATATATAATATAAATAAAAAATTTTTTATAATAAATAGTGTATAATCTTTAACTACTAAAGTAATATTATTGGCTTAAATTAAAAATTAGTTTATTAAAAAATATAGTAACTAAAAATCTATTATTATTATTAAGTATATTAATACTTGTGATATTATTTTTTTATTATTTATTATCTTTAAAAATATCTATTACTAGTTTAATTAGTATATTAATAATATAAATTTAATAAAGGACTAACTATTTATAATATTATCTAATAAATAATCTAATAGTAAGCTAAGTATTTAATAGTTAGAAAACTTATTTAAATTATTAACTAAAACTAATAATAACTATATATACATACTACTATTAAATAAATATATAAGTTATATTAGTATAAAGTTTATTAATTTTTATATTTAAAAGAATATAATTATATTATATTTAACTATTAGTATATAATATATATTATTTATAACTATTATATATTAAATTAAAATTAATATCTAATAGTTATATAATATTAAAATACTATAAACTATATCTTATATAATAATCTAACTAAGATTAATAAGTAGCTATTTATTAAACTACTAATAAAAGCTAAAAAAAATATAATAAGCTAAGACTTAATTAAGTTAGTTTAGTAATATGTAAGATTAGAACCTAAAAAAGATCCTATCTAAATTATAGTATAATAAAACTATATAAATTAACCTTCTTCTTATTACTAATATTATCATTATTACTACTACTAATACTATTACTAGTGCTATTATTACTACTACTACTACTAGTATTACTATTAGTAAAATACTAGCTTGGTTATAGTTCATTCATAAATTTATTAATAATATTCTTATAGTTATATACTAGTTATTTATTTACTTTATTAATCATTAACTACATTAAGAAGCTGGGTAGAGTGATAGAAAGAGTAATAAGTAAAACTATTCTCTTATAAAAAACTAATACTTAATTTTAAATAGTAAATAAGAAGGTCTTCTAATATAAATATAATAAACTAAAGTTTACTAATATTTATATTTTTAATAACTAGAAATTTAATAGATTATAATAGAATAAAAATATAAAATTAAGAGCTTAAAAGATAGTTAATAAAGTATAACTAAGAAGAGGTTATAATTACCTTTATAGTAGTAGTAATAGTAGAAATTATAGTAATACTAAGTATTCTAAAAGTTACCTTTAAAAAGATACTAGTAATAAAAATATAATAGTTATTATTAATATCTATATTAATATTAATAATAGTTCTAAAAATTCTAAGAATGCTAAAGAGAGTTTAGAAAATAATTTAAAAGATAACAACTATATAACGTATTCCACCGGGAAGCGCGACACACCGGGAAGCGAGACACGAAATTTTGTGTTTTAAAAAATCATTAAAATTTGAATATATTATAGATTGTTCTAGAAATTTCAAATATATTAGAGACCACCATTTTCTAATATATGCCCAATTTTATTTGCTATTCTATTTTTAGTTCTTTTTTAATTATTTTTCAAATCATGTTTTTTATATTTTCTACTCATACAAATTAAACGAGATTCCCCATACAAATTTATATGTAGCTAATGAACAAAACAACACAAACATATTTTGAAAGTCAATTTTGTTGTATTTTACTAAACTAATACATGTTTTAAAACTAAGTAATACGATTCAAATTATTCAAAAATTTTGAAAAACTAATAAAAATTGTAATAGTTATAAGTCGTCAAAGTTAGCGATTTTGTGTTGTTTTTACTAAAATTACATATAGTTATTATAACTTTTTTATTTATAATAAAAAATCAAATATTTTTATATATTTTAAAAAAGATTAACAACTTCTAAGATATATTAAACTTTTAGAGTGTTTAATAATATAGTTCTTTGTTTATATCTATATTTATATAGTAAAAAACTATAATTATATATATTTTATAGTTTTTTATTATATAAATATGTATATAACTAATTAATTATATTATAAAATAGTATAAAGGTTATATATCTCTTTTAAATCTTTAATCTCTTTCAAGATATATAAAAATATCTAGTTTTCTATTATAAATAAAAAAGTTATAATACTTTAAATTTTTAAAAGAATCGTATATGAAACAATATAAAATTATTAACTTTGATGATTTATAACTATTGCAATTTTCATTAGTTTTTCAAAATTTTTGAATAATTTGAATCATATTGCTTAGTTTTAAAATATGTATTAATTTGGTAAAATGTAATAAAATTAACTTTTAAAATATGTTTGTGTTGTTTTGTTCATTAGCTACATATAAATTTATATGGGGAATCTCGCTTAATTTGTATGGGGCAAAACACAAAAAAATGGTATTTAAAAAAATATATAAAATTAACTAAAAATAGAATAGCAAATAAAATTGGGCATATATTAGAAAATAGTGATCCCTAACTAATTAGAAAATTTCAAAAGATTCTATAATAAATTCAAATTTTAATAATTTTTTAAAATACAAAATTTCGTGTCTCGCTTCCCGGTGTGTCGCGCTTCCCGGTGGAATACGTTAGTTAAATATATAAATAATTAATATATATATTTTTTTAGTTTTTTTAAATAAGAAAGAGGGAGATAAAAAAATAAATAAATATTAACACAACACTAAAATTTAATTATGGTTTTAATTTATCAATAATATAAACAATATAAAAAATACCAAATTTCAATACAAAAAAAACAATATTAATTCAAACAATTAATGAAAAATATTAAAAATTTACTAAGATAATCTATTCACTAGTTTCTAATTTATATAAAATTTTCAAAAATTTTAATTAAAAACTAAATTTGTAACAATTTTTTAAAACTCAAAATTTCATGTCTCGCTTCCCAGTATATCTTGCTTCCCGAACACGTTATTATATATTATTTTTTAATTATTTATAGTTATTTTATATAAAAGATATAAATATCTATATTACTAGTACTATAATAATAATAATATATTGAGTATAAACTATATCAAAAATATAATAAAACTATAGTTATATTAAATTAAATCTTTATATAATTTATTAAAATTAATAAAATTTTCTTTTTATAAGTTAGATTTTTTATATATTTTATAAAACTTTAAATATAGATTAGTATAATATAATATTAGTATACTATAGTTAACTATATAATACTAATTATTAAGCAATAACTAGTTATTTAATTTTATTAATATAGTTATTAAGAAGTAACTATAATTATAAAATTAATTAGTTTATACATTATAAAAGTTATGATTTAGAATATTAGACTTACTGAAAATATTTATTGTGAGTATAAGTGATAATATAATAAGTTTATGCTAGATTAGTCTATACTTTTCTATAAATAGGGGGCATAATGTATTATCTTCTAGATTATAGAGATTATTAGTAAAACATTAATTATACAGATACAGGCCTACATACATACCAGTAATATCCATAGTATATATGGGTTATCATTACAATTACTATTATAAGAGTAATTATAATTTTTTTTTAATTATACTTTATTAGCTACTTTTTAAATTCTTAATTTTATATTTTTATCCTATTAACGTATTCCACCGGGAAGTGAGACACACCGGAAAGCGAGACACAAAATTTCGAACTTTGAAAAATTCTTAAAAATTCAATTCTAATCAGAAATTTCTAAAAGTTAGTTTCTAATTAGAAATTACTAGTTAAATTATTATATTAAAATTTATTTGCTTTCTATAAATTATTCAAATTAATATTAATTTTTATATACTAAAATTTAGTATTTTTATAACTGTATATTAAGTACTAAAACTAAAATTCAGTACTACGCTAAATATTAGTTCACTATTAACATTATGTCTATTACTACTCCTATATGTCTATTTACCTTCTAGTAACTAAAACCATTACTAGTATTAATACTATAATTATAGTCTAATAATCTTAAATTAGCTGCTAGCTTATCTAATCTCTCTATTATTTATAAGTTAATAAAGAGAGTTATAAAAGAGATATTACTAATATAATATACATATATAATTAAAAGTAGTTTCTATCTATATATATAATAATAATAGTATATAATATATTATATATTTTACTAGTAGTAAGATTAAATAATTAAAAAAATAATCAAATAATTATATATACTAAATAGCTAGTTATACTATAAAAAAATAAGAGAGTATTAATAAAATAGGTAGTTTAGTTATATAACTAAGAGTTCTCTCTATATATAAATATAGTATACTAAATAGCTATTAAACTAGTAAAATAAGATCTAGACCTTAATTAGGTATATTAATTTCTAAATTAATATTTAAAGCTATATATAGTATATACTTATATATTAGATAATACTTAAACTAAAACTAATAATTTAATTACTATTAACTAGTTTTATTAATTATATTTAAATACTAAATTTAAGAATAATATTATTAAGGCTACACTATATAATATAGATAAAAAAGAGTTTATAATAGGTAATATAATATTTTTAATATCTAAAATTATTAAGTTAGCTTATACTAAAAATTAATTTATTATAAAATATAATAATTAAAAATTAATTACTATTATTAAATATATTAGTACCTATAGTATAATTCTTTTATTATTTATTATTTTTAAAAGTATTTATTATTAGTTTAATTAATATATTAATAGTATTAGTAAAACTTTAATAAAGAATTAGCTATTTATAATATTATTTAATAAGTAGTCTAATAATAAGCTAGATATTTAGTAGTTAAAAAAGCTATTTAAACTAATAACTAGAACTTTTAATAACTAAATATACATACTACTATTAAATAGGTATAATAGTTATATTAGTATAAAGTTTATTAATTTTTATATTTAAAAGAATATTATTATATTATATTTACTAGTATATAGCATATATTATTTATAGCTATTAAATATTAGTTTTAATATAGTATATAGTAAATAATATTATAATACTATAAGTAATACTCTATATAATAGTCTTACCAAAATTAATAAGTAACTATTCATTAAGCTACTAGTAGAAACTAAAAAAAATATAGTAAGCCAAGACCTAATTAAGTTAACCTAGTAAAACATAAAGTTAATATTATACAACCTAAAGAAGATCCTATCCAAACTATAGCATACTAAAACTATACAATCTAATATTCTCCCAACTACTAATACTTTTATTAATACTACTATTAATATCACTACTAATACTATTACTAATGCCACTACCAATGCTACTACTAGTGCCACCACTAATACTAAAATACCAAAACAACTATAGTCTATTCACAAAGCTATTAATAAGATTTTTATACAAACTAGTTACCTACTTAACTTACTAACTATTAATTATATTTAGAAGCTGGGTAAAGTAATAGAGAGAGTTATAAATAAAACTATTATATTATAAAAGACTAATACCTAACTTTAAATTATAAATAAAAAAGTTTCACAAAATAGATATAATAAACCTAGGCTAACCACTACTCATATATTAAATAAGTAGGAGCTTAACAAGCTATAATAGGACAAAAATACTGAACTAAGAGCTTAAAAAGTAGCTAGTAAGACATAACTAAAAAGAAACTATAGTTGCTCTCATAGTAATAGTAGTAGGAGAGATCATAATAAAATTAGGTACCCTCAAGGTTAATCTTAAAAGAATGTTGGTAACAATATCTCCATTATTATATATAGTTCAGCAGCTAGTTCAATAGCTAGTTTAGAGGCTGGTTCGAAGGTTAAATTAAAAACTAATTCGGAGGCTAGTTTAGAGAGTAGTTTAAAGAGTAGTTCAGAGAGCAATTCAGAGGACGGTAGCTATGTAGATCGCTAGATATATAGTATTTAGAGAGGGGGGTGGAGGGTGGGGTAAATGTCAATATAGTGCTGAATTTTGGTTTTAGTACACAACACAAGACTACAAAACCACCAAATTTTGGCATATAAAAATTAATATTAATTCAAATAGTTTATAGAAAGTATTTAAAATTTAGTATAGTAATCTAGTTAGTAGTTTCTAATTAGAAATCAATTTTTAGAAGTTTCTGATTAGAATTGAATTTTTAAGAATTTTTCAAAGTTCAAAATTTTATATCTCGCTTCCCAGTGTGTCTCGCTTCCCGGTGGAATACATTATAGCCTACTAAGTTTTTAATTATTTAAAATATAAATATTAATAAGTTTTAGTTTACTATAACGTGTTCTATTGGGAAGCTGGACACACTAGGAAGCTGGATATGAAATTTCGAACTTTGAAAATTTGTTATAAATTTAGTTTTTAACCAAAACTTTTGAAAATTTTATATAAATTAGAAACTAGTAAATAAATTATCATAGTAAATTTTTAATACTTTCCATCTATTATTCAAATTATTATTATTTTTTTATATTAAAATTTAAAAATTTTTATATTATTTATATTATCAACAAACTAAAATTATAATTAAAATTTAGTACTATACTAATATTTAGTTTATTATTATTTTAACTATTATTAATACTACCACCCTCTATATACTTATTTATATTTTAATATTATATTTTTAATCATTACCATAGTACTAAAATTATAATTACTATAGCTTAATAAACTTAATTTTATTATTAACTTATCATATCTTTATATTATTTATAAGTTAATAAGAAAAGTTTTAAAAAAAATATTATTTATATAATAGTTATATATTTATAAAAAAGAGTAGTTTTTTTTTTAATATATATAGTAATAATAATAATATAGTTATACCACATTCAATATTAACAATAAGACTTATTAATATTATAAATAATTAAATACATATACTTAATAGTTAGTTATACCACTAAAAAGTAAAAAAATACTAATAAAATAAATAATTTAGTTATAGTTATAATTAAGAATTTCTTCCACATACAAATATAATACATTATATAACTACTAAACTAATAAAATAAGAATTAAGTATTAATTAAGTAGATTAATTTTTAATTTAATATTTAGAACTATACTCTATTTATACCCAAGTATTAGATAATATTTAAATTAAAATTAATAACTTAGTTTTTATTAATCAATTTTATTAATTATACTTAGAAATTAAACTAAAGAATAATATTACTAAAATTATAATATATAATATAGATAAAAAAGAATTTATAATAAATAGTATATAATCTTTAACTATTAAAGTAATACTATTAATTTAAGTTAAAAGTTAAGTAGTTTATTAAAAAATATGATAACTAAGAATTTATTATTATTATTAAATATATTAGTACTTATAGTATTATTTTCTCACCATTTAATATCTTTAAAAGTATTTATTACTAATTTAATTAGTATATTCATAATATAGATTTAATAAAAGACTAGTTATTTATAATATTATTTAATAAATAGTCTAATAGTAAACTAAATATTTAATAATTAAAAAGACCATTTAAATTATTAACTAAAACTAGTAATAACTGTAACTATATGTATATTATTATTAAATAAATATGTAAGTTATATTAATATAGAATTTATTAATTTTTATATTTAAAAGAATATAATTATATTAACTATATTTATTAATATATAATAACGTGTTCCACCGAGAAGCTGGACACACCGGGAAGCTGGACACTGTTTTTTGGTGTTTTAAAAAATTATTAAAATTCGAATATATTATAGAATCTTATGAAGTTCACTATTTTCTAATACATGCCCAATTTTATTTGCTATTCTATTTTTAGTTCTTTTTTAATTATTTTTCAAAGTACGATTTTTTGCGATTTTTTGTGTTTTGCCCCATACAAATTAAGCGAGATGTCTCATACAAATTTATATGTAATTTTTTTGGTTATAAAACTAAGCATAAATCAAGAACTATATTATAAAATGTTTCAAACTTTGAATATATATTAAAAATCGCCGAGATATTTCAAAATATAAAAAAATAATTAGTTTTTCATTAAAAATAAAAAAGTTATAAAGCTTTAAAATTTTCAAAGTTTGTATGTAATACAACACAAAATTACCAACTTTGACGTCTTATAACTATTGCAATTTTCCTTAGTTTTTCAAAATTTTTGAATAATTTGAATCGTATTGCTTAATTTTAAAATATGTTTTAATTTGGCAAAATGCAACAAAATGAACTTTCAAAATATGTTTGTGTTGTTTTGTTCACTAGCTACATACAAATTTGTATGGGGCATCTCGCTTAATTTGTATGGGGCAAAACACAAAAAATCGCAAAAAATCGTACTTTGAAACATAATTAAAAAAGAACTAAAAATAGAATAGCAAATAAAATTGGGCATGTATTAGAAAATAGTGAACTTCATAAGATTCTATAATATATTCGAATTTTAATAATTTTTTAAAACACCAAAAAACAGTGTCCAGCTTCCCGGTGTGTCCAGCTTCCCGATGGAACACGTTATATATTATTTATAATTATTAGATATTAATTTCAATTTAATATATAATATATAATATTAAAATACTATAAATTATACTTTATATAATAATCTAAATAGAATTAATAAGTAGTTATTTATTAAATTATTAGTAAAAACTAAAAAAATATAATAAATTAAAATTTAATTAAGTTAACCTAATAATATATAAGATTAATATTATATAATTTAAAAAAAATCTTATTTAAACTATAGTTAATATAATAAAATTATATAAACTAATCTTCTTCCTACTACTAATACTATTACTACTATTATTACTAATACCACTATTAATACTATTATTACTACTACTACTAATACTACTATTAATAAAATACTAATTTAGCTATATTTATAAATTTATGAATAATATTTTATATATACTAATTATTTACTTACTTCATTAATTATCAACTATATTAAAAAGCTAAATAGAATAACCAAAAAATAATAAGTAAAATTATTTTCTTATAAAAAACTAATATTTAACTCCAAGTTATAAATAAGAAAGTCTTCTAGTATAAGTATAATAAACTAAAGCTTATTAGTATTTATATTTTACATAATTAAAAATTTAATAAGCTATAACAAGATAAAAATATAAAATTAAAAGTTTAAGAAATAACTAATAAAGTATAATCAAGAAAAGGCTACAATTACCCTTATAATAATAATAATAATAAAAGTCATAGTAGTACTAAATATCTTAAAAATTATCCTCAAAAAAATATTAATAGTAAAAATATAACAATCATTATTAATACTTATATTAATAATAATCCTAAAAATTTTAAAGATTTTAAAAAAAGTTCAAAAAATAATTTAAAGAATAATAACTATATAAATAGTTATATAAATAATTAGTAGTTAGTTCTATAAAATAATTTTTATAGTTTTATAAAATCTTATTAATTAATATCTAAAATAAAATAGATATATTAGTAAGATTAAAAAATATTATTAAATAACGTATTCCACCGGGAAGCGGGTCGCACCGGGAAGCGGGTCACGAAAATTTGTGTTTTGAAAAATTATTAAAATTTGAATATATTATAGATTCTTCTAGAATTTTCAAATATATTAGGGACCACTATTTTCTAATATATGATCAATTTTATTTACTTTACTATTTTTAGTTCTTTTTTAATTATTTTTCAAACTGTGTTTTTTATGTTTTCTACCTATACAAATTAAGCGAGATTCCTTATATAAATTTATATATAGTAAGCAAAACAACACAAATATATTTTGAAAATTAATTTTATTACATTTTATTAAACTAATATATGTTTTAGAAATATAATTCAAATTATTCAAAAATTTTGAAAAACTAATGAAAATTGTAATAGTTATAAGATGTCAAAGTTAGCAATTTTATATTGTTTTATATAAAATTCTTTTTTGAATTTCAAAGTATTATAACTTTTTTAATTATAATAAAAAGCTAAATATTTTTATATATTTTAAAAGATCTCAAAGATTTCTTAAATATATTAAAATTTTAGAAGAATCTATAATATAGTTATATATTTATATTTAGTTTTATATACTAAAAAATGATAAAATCTTATATATAGTTTTTTGTAATATAAATATATATATAAAGCAATGAATATATTATAGAATACTCTAGATCTTTAATATGTTTTAGAAATCGCTAATGTTATTAAAAATATTCAAAAATATTTAACAATTATAATAAAATGCAAAAGATATAAGACAGTTAATTTTAGTAAAAACAACATAAAATTAGCAACTTTAACGTCTTATAACTATTACAATTTTCATTAGTTTTTCAAAATTTTTGAATAATTTGAATCGTATTGCTTAGTTCTAAAACATATATTAGTTTGGTAAAATGCAATAAAATTGACTTTCAAAATATGTTTATATTGTTTTACTCACTAGCTACATACAAATTTATATAAGGAATCTCGCTTAATTTATATAAGGCAAAACACAAAAAATCGGGATTTAAAAAATAATTAAAAATTAACTAAAAATAAAATAGCAAATAAAATTAGGCATATATTAGTAGTTACTAATTAATTTGAAATTTTCAAAAGATTCTATAATATATTCAAATTTTAATAATTTTTGAAAACACAGATTTTCCTGACCCGCTTCCCGGTGTAACCCTCTTCCCGGTGGAATACGTTATTTAATAATTTATATAAAGTATAGAAGATAGTTTTCTACTTATCTCTTTTTATTATATATACTAAGTTATAAATATCTTTTAAATTTATTTTAGTAAATATTATTAACTATATCTTAAGTTATTTAATATTATATTAGGCTTTATAAAAGTATAATTTTAATATAAATTAATTTTTTAAACAACTTATATTTAAATAAATTAAATTAATAATTATTACTATAATTAGTATAATATCCTTTAAATTAAAATAAATACTATGATTTAAATTAATCTATAAGTTATTCCTAAATAAAAATAAATATTATAAAAATATTTAGTTAAGATAAAAAATAAAAAGTTTATATAACTCTTTTTATTATCTATTAATATACTTATCTTATTTATAAAAAAAAAATAATAATTTAAAACTTTATAGTTATAGACTATTATAATTTAAATAGTATAACTAATTATAAAAAATTAATATCTTTTATTAAAAATAAATAGATTAGTTAATATATTTTAATATTTACTATATTAAAAGTAATATATTTTAAATAATCTTATAACGTATTCCACCGGGAAGCGCGACACATCGGGAAGCGAGACACGAAATTTTGTGTTTTAAAAAATTATTAAAATTTGAATTTATTATAGAATCTTTTGAAATTTTCTAATTAGTTAGGGATCGCTATTTTCTAATATATGCCCAATTTTATTTGCTATTCTATTTTTAGTTAATTTTATATATTTTTTTAAACACCATTTTTTTGTGTTTTGCCTCATACAAATTAAGCGAGATTCCCCATACAAATTTGTATGTAGCTAGTGAACAAAATAATATAAACATATTTTGAAAGTTAATTTTGTTGCATTTTACCAAACTAATATATGTTTTAGAACTAAGTAATATGATTCAAATTATTTAAAAATTTTGAAAAACTAATGAAAATTGCAATAGTTATAAGTCGTCAAAGTTGGTAATTTTGTGTTGTTTCATATATGATTCTTTTAAAAATTTAAAGTATTATAACTTTTTTATTTATAATAGAAAACTAGATATTTTTATATATCTTGAAAGAGATTAGAGATTTAAAAGAGATATATAATCTTTATACTATTTTATAATATAATTAATTAGTTATATGCATATTTATATAGTAAAAAACTATAAAATATATATAATTACAGTTTTTTGCTATATAAATATAGATATAAACAAAGAACTATATTATCAAACGCTCTAAAAGTTTAATATATCTTAGAAGTCGTCAATCTCTTTCAAAATATACAAAAATATTTGATTTTCTATTATAAATAAAAAAGTTATAATAACTATATGTAATTTTAGTAAAAACAACACAAAATCGCTAACTTTGACGACTTATAACTATTGCAATTTTCATTAGTTTTTCAAAATTTTTGAATAATTTGAATCGTATTGCTTAGTTCTAAAACATGTATTAGTTTGGTAAAATGCAACAAAATTGACTTTCAAAATATATTTGTGTTGTTTTGTTCACTAGCTACATACAAATTTGTATGGGGAATCTCGCTTAATTTGTATGAGCAGAAAACACAAAAAACACGATTTGAAAAATAATTAAAAAAGAACTAAAAATAGAATAGCAAATAAAATTGAGCATATATTAGAAAATGGTAGTCTCTAATATATTTGAAATTTCTAGAACAATCTATAATATATTCAAATTTTAATGATTTTTTAAAACACAAAATTTCGTGTCTCGCTTCCCGGTGTGTCGCGCTTCCCGGTGGAATACGTTATTAATATATTTAATAACTTAGTAATTACTAATATACTATAGGATAATATAAGAATTTTATTAATAGATTTTAAATAGTTAAATTAAATTTTTAAACTATAATATAAGTAAATAATACTTCTTAATAAGTTTTAAAATTATAAAATAAAATAGGATTTTATTATTTATTAAGATTTTTACCCTTATTTTTTAATTATATTATTTTCATTATATTATCAAGATAAAATAACTTAGAAAATTTTAAAAAAGTTAAAAATAATTTATAATAGTTATTATAAATATATTTAATAAATAGGTATAGTTACTCTCTTTTTAAGATAAATAAATTTTTATTACCTCTAGATTTTTCCTAATTAATTAGTTATTATAAATTAGAAACTTCTTTAATCTTTAATACTTGTTGTAATCTAAGATTTTTTTCTAACTCATTTCTTAAATAAACAAGGATTAAAATTATTTTTACAATTTTTACAAAATGTTTATTTTTTCTATAGTTATTTTAAATAGAGTTTTTTTTTTATCTATTATTATTTTTTTGGTTTTTAATAATTTTTTAGTATAATTAATCTATATTATATTAAAATTATTTACTATAAGATAAGCTACTATAGTTAAATTTAATAGTAGTAGTTATAACTTATTAATTTATAATATCTTATATAATTATTAACTAAACTTTCATATTTTAATATTTATTAGGTTATAATTAAGACTAATTTAGATTTATTTAATTTAGTTCCTTATAAGTTAAATAAGGTTTTCTATAGATTAGGTTTAAATCTTTTAAAATAAATAATTACTAAAGTACTTTTATATTATACCAACAACTTATTATAGTATATTATAAATTAAATTATATAGTTAAATATCTTCTTAATATTTTACTATATTTTAAAAATTAAATCTATAATATATTTTTCTTTATTAATAATACTTTAGTATTACTTTTTTAAATTTATCTTATATAGTTTTTTAAAGACTTTATCTTCTTTTAATATTTTAATTTTTATCTATCTATAAAAAGTTATACTTAATTTTTTATTATATCTTTAAATAATATTAAAATATAATCTATCCTATAACTACTAATTATCCTTAAATAATACTAAGTTAACAATAAAGTATAGATAAAATTAATATAAAAAAATATTAATTAATATAGTTATAGTTAGTTAGTTATATATTTTTTTTAAAGATTTTTAATAACTTATATAAATAAATAAACTACTCTATATATTACCTATAATTTTTTAAAAGTATTTATAATTATTTAACTAAAATTTTTCTTTTTTTTTTTTTTATAAAAATTTTGACTAAGTTTATTAAAATTTTAATTTAAATTTACAACTCTATTATTATAACTTATTATAGTAGTTTAAAAAAAATATAAATATATAAGCATAACTTAATATAACTAAATTATATTAGCTTTTACTAAAGCTTTATAAAACTTGTTAATTTAAGCTATAGCTTATACTTATGTAATTTATTAAGCTATTTAATAAGTTATAAATTTATATTAATATTATACTCATTACTTAATATTTAATTAAGTATATTTTACTTTATTAAAAGTTTAAAAAATATTTATAATAATAAGTATTAATATATATTAATAAGATAACGTATTCTATCGGGAAGAGGGTCATATTGGGAAGCGGGTCACGAAATTTCGTATTTTAAAAAATTATTAAAATTTGAATTTATTATAGATCCTTCTAGAAATTTTACATATATTAGAAACCACCATTTTCTAATATATGCTTAATTTTATTTGCTATTCTATTTTTAGTTCTTTTTTAATTTTGATTTTAATCGCGTTTTTTTATGTTTTGTTTTATATAAATTAAGCAAGATTCCCCATACAAATTTGTATGTAGCTAGTGAGTAAAACAATATAAACATATTTTAAAGGTTTATTTTATTGTATTTTACCAAATTGAAATATGCTTTAAAACTAAGTAATATAATTCAAATTATTCAAAAGTTTTCAAAAACTAATGAAAACTGCTATAGTTATAAGACATCAAAGTTGGCAATTTTATATTATTTTACATACAAATTTCGAAAAGTTAAATATCTTATCTTTTTTATTTATAATAAGACTGTTAATATTTTTTTATATTTTGAAAGATCTCAGTGATTACTAATATATATTCAAATATTAGAACATTTTATAATATAGTTCTTGATTTATGCTTAGTTTTATAAACCAAAAAATTACATATAAATTTGTATGTACAATCTCGCTTAATTTGTATGGGGCAAAACACAAAAAAACGCGATTGAAATCAAAATTAAAAAAGAACTAAAAATAGAATAGCAAATAAAATTGGGCATATATTAGAAAATGATGGTTTCTGATATATGTAAAATTTCTAGAAGGATCTATAATAAATTCAAATTTTAATAATTTTTTAAAACACGAAATTTCGTGACCCGCTTCCCGGTGTGACCCGCTTGTGGAATACGTTATATACTATAATAGACTATAAGTGTTTAAATAACTAAATAAAATATAAAGGGATAGTAAAACTTATTGTTTTTTAGAAGTATTTATAAAAACCTATAATATATTTTATATATATATATATAATATATTCTACTGGGAAGCGGGTCACACCAGGAAGTGGATTACTAAATTTCAAACTTTGAAAAATTCTTAAAAATTCAATTCTAATTAGAAACTTCTAAAAATTAGTTTTTAATTAGAAATTACTTATTATACTAAATTTTAAATGCTTTTTATAAACTATTTAAATTAATATTAATTTTTTTATACTAAAATTTAGTGATTTTATAGTTATGTATTAAGTATCAAAATTAAAATTTAGTGTTACACTAACATTTGCCCTATCTCCTACCTTTCTCTAAATACTATATATTTAGTGATCTACATAGCTACCATCCTTTGAATTACTTTCTAAACTATTTTCTAAACTAGTCTCCAAATTAATCTCTAAATTAGTCTCTAATTCAACTTCCAAACTAACTATTAAACTAGCTGCTAAATTATACATGATAATAAAGATATTACTACTAGTATTTTTTTAAGGTTAATTTTAAAAGTATTTAGTTCTATTGTGACTTTTACTACTATTATTACTATAAGGGTGACTATAGCCTCTTTTTAGTTATATTTTATTAGCTCTTAAGTTCTTAGTTTAATATTTTTATTCTACTATAGTCTACTAAGCTCTTACTTATTTAATATATGAGTAATAATTAGCCTAGATCTACTATATTTATTTTATAAAATTTTCTTATTTATAGCTTAGAGCTAGGTATTGGTCTTTTATAATATAATAGTTTTATTTATAGCTTTCTTTATTGTTTTATCTAACTTTTAAATATAATTAATAGTTGGTGAGTTGAGTAGATAGTTAGTATATATAAGGATTTTACTGATAATTTTATAAATAAATTATAGTTATTTTAGTGTTTTAGTATTAATGATAATAATATTAGTAGTAGTGGTATTAGTAGTAGTATTAGTAATAATATTAATAATAGTATTAGTAGTGGTATTAATAAAAGTATTAATAGTTGAAAAGATATTAGATTGTATAGTCTTAGTATATTATAGTTTAAACAAGATTTTTTCTAAGTTATATAGTACTAATCTTATGTTTTGCTAAGCTAATTTAATTAGGTTCTAGCTTATTATATTCTCTTTAACTTTTACTAGTAATTTAATAAATAACTATTTATTAATTTTAGTTAGATTATTATATAAAGTATTACTTATAGTATTATAGTATTATTTGTTATATACTATATTAAAACTAATATTTAATGGTTATAATATATACTATATATTAATAAATATAATATAATAATATTTTTTTAAATATAAAAATTAATAAATTTTATATTAATATGACTATTGTGCTTATTTAATAGTAGTATGTATATTTGATTATTAGAGATTTTAATTATTAATTTAAATAATTTTTCTAATTATTAAATATTTAACTTGTTATTAAATTATTTGTTAGGTGATATTATAAATAATTAGTTCTTTATTAAAGTTTTATTAATATTATTAGTATACTAATTAAATTAATGATAGATATCCTTAAAGATAACTATTAATAGAAGAGTTATACTATAAATATTAATATATTTAATAATAATAACTAATTCTTAATTACTATACTTTATAATAAACTAATTTTTAATATAAGCTAACTTAATAATTTTAGATATTAAAAATATTATACTATTTATTATAAATTTTTTTTTATTTATATTATATAATATATTCTTAGTAATATTATTCTTAAGCTTAGTATCTAAATATAACTAGTAAAATTAGTTAATAATAATTAGATTATTAGCTTTAGTTTAAGTATTATCTAATATATGAATATATATTATATATAGTTTTAAATATTAATTTAAAAACTAATATATTTAATTAAGGCCTAAATTTTGTTCTACTAGCTTAATAATTATTTAATATATTATATCTGTATATGGTGGAAATCTCTAGTTATATAGTTAAACTACTTATTCTACTAGTATTTTTTTATTTTTTAGTAATATAGTTAGTTAGTTAGTATATAACTATAGCTACTTAGTTATTTTTTTTATTATTAACTTTTACTATTAGTATGCTATATGGTATGTTATATATTACTACTGCTATATATATAGATAGAAACTACTTTTATTAATATATATAAATTATGTTAGTAATATTTTTTTTATAGTTTTTCTTATTAACTTATAAATAATAGAGAGGCTAAGTAGATTAGTGATTAGTTTGAGATTATTAGGCTATAATTATAGTTTTAGTATTAGTAGTGGTTTTGATTATTAGATAGTGAATGGGCATATAGAAGATAGTAATAGATATAATGGTAATAATAAACTAATATTTAGTATAATATTGAATTTTGGTTTTGGTATTTAATACATAGTTATAAAAATACTAAATTTTAGTATATAAAAATCAATATTAATTTAAATAGTTTATAGAAAGTATATAAATTTTAGTATGGTAATCTAGCTAGTAGTTTTTAATTAGAAATTAATTTTTAGAAATTTCTAATTAAAATTAAATTTTTGAGAATTTTTCAAAGTTCAAAATTTAGTAACCCGCTTCCTAGTGTAACCCGCTTCCCGGTAGAATACGTTATATATATATTTAAATTATTTAGTATTGATTTTTATCATTATTAGTATAGGAGTTTATATATAAGAGGTTCATACTTTTTTAAAAGAGGCCATTATTAAAAACCTTTTATTTCAGTATACTATTTTTATTTTATATATTATAAGCTTCATCTATATAAAGTGTTTATAAAATTATAACTATATTATCAATATTGCATTTCAGTTACCCACAGTAGCTGATGATTATCCGCGATATCTGGCGATTGCTACTGTCTTATAACATATATAATTACAATTTTTTGCTATATAAATATAAATATAAATAAATAACTATATTATTAAACGCTCTAAATTTTTAATATATTTTAGAAGTCGTCAATTTCTTTCAGAGTATATAAAAATATTTGATTTTCTATTATAAATAAAAAAGTTATAATGACTATATTTAATTTTAGTAAAACAACACAAAATTGCCAACTTTGACGTCTTATAACTATAGCAGTTTTCATTAGTTTTTCAATTTTTTTTTAAATAATTTAAATCATATTGCTTAGTTCTAAAATATATATTAGTTTGGTAAAATACAACAAAATAGACTTTTAAAATATGTTTGTGTTGTTTTGCTACATATAAATTTATATGAGGAATCTCGCTTAATTTGTATGAGGCAAAACTTAAAAAAACGCGATTTAAAAAATAATTAAAAATTAACTAAAAATAGAATAGCAAATAAAATTGGGCATATATTATAAAATAGTGGTTTCTAATATATTTGAGATTTCTAGAAGAATCTATAATAAATTCAAAATTTAATAATTTTTTAAAACACGAAATTTCGTGTCTCGCTTCCTGGTGTGTCGCGCTGGAATACGTTATATTATTATAGTTATAACTATAACTATATAAATAAGTATATTTTATTATTATAACTATATATAACTATAGTAAATATAATATTTTACTTAAAGGTTTTTTTATTTATTTATAATTAGTATAAAGAATGATTATATTAATAATAAGGTTAAGATCGCCTAGCTATAACTAGTTATTATTAATTATAGTAATAGTTAAAAATATAATCTTATATAAATAAGTGTATAAGAGATAATAATAATAGTTAAAATAGTAATAAACTAAATATTAGTACAATAACGTATTCTACCGGGAAGTGGGTCACACTGGGAAGCGGGTCATTAAATTTCAAACTTTGAAAAATTCTTAAAAATTTAATTTTAATTAGAAATTTTTAAAAATTGGTTTTTAATTAGAAACTATTAACTAGATTACTATATTAAATTTTAAATACTTTCTATAAATTATTTAAATTAATATTAATTTTTTTATACTAAAATTTAGTGGTTTTATAATCATGTATTACACACCAAAACTAAAATTCAACACCACACTAACATTTACCCCCAAATACCACATATCTAGCAATCTATATAGTTACCATCTTTTAAATCACTCTTTAAACTATTTTCTAAACTAGTTTCCAAATCAGTCTCCAATTCAACTTCCAAACCAGCCTCCAAACCAGCTACCAAATCAGCTACCGAGCTATACACGATAACAAAGATATTACTACTAGCATTCTTTCAAGGCTAACCTTAAAAATACCCAATTCTATCATAATTTTTATTATTACTATTATTATAAAAATAATTATAACCTCTTTTTAGTTATATCTTATTAGTTATTTTTTAAACTTTTAATTTAATATCTTTATTCTATTATAGTTTACTAAACTCTTACTTATTTAATATATAAGTAGTAGTTAGTCTAGATCTATTATATTTATTTTATAAAACCTTTTTATTTATAATTTAAAATTAAGTATTAATCTTTTATAATATAATAATTTTACTTATAACTTTTTTTATCACTTTACCCAACTTCTAAATATAATTAATAGTTAGTAAGTTAAGTAGATAGCTAGTATATATAAAAATCTTATTAATAATTTTGTAAATAGACTATAATTACTTTGGTATTTTAGCACTAGTAATAATAGTACTAATAGTGGTGGTATTAATGGTGGTATTAGTAATAACATTGGTAATAACATTAATAGAAGTATTAATAGTTGAAAGGATATTAAATTATATAATCTTAATATATTATAGTTTAAATAAAAATTTTTCTAAGTTATATAGTACTAATCTTATATTTTACTAAACTAATTTAATTAGATCTTAACTTATTATATTCTTTCTAGCTTCTACTAGTAGCTTAATAAATAGTTATTTATTAATTTTAATAAGACTATTATATAAAATATCATTTATAATATTATAATATTATTTATTATATACTATATTAAAACTAATATCTAATAACTATAAATAATATATACTATATGTTAATAAATATAATATAATAATATTCTTTTAAATATAAAAATTAATAAATTTTATATAGTTATAACTATTATACTTATTTAATAGTAGTATACATATTTGGTTATTAAAAATTTTAATTATTAATTTAAATAATCTCTCTAATTACTAAATACTTAGTTTACTATTAGACTATCTGTTAAGTAATATTATAAATAGTTAATTTTTTATTAAAGTCTTATTAATACTATTAATATATTAATTAAACTAATAATAGATGTTTTTAAAAATGATTATTAATAAAAAAGTTATATTGTAAATACTAATATAGTTATTTAATAATAGTAATTAATTCTTAATTATTATATTTTGTAGTAAATTAATTTTTAATATAAGCTGGCTTAATAATTTTAAATACTAAAAACACTATATTATTTATTATACATCCTTTTTTGTCTATATTATATAGTATATTTTTGGTAATATTATTTTTAAACTTAATATTTAGATATAGCTAGTAAAACTAGTTAATAATAATTAGGTTATTAACTCTAGCTTAGGTGTTATCTAGTATATACTATATATAGCTCTAGATATTAATTTAGAAACTAATATACTTAATTAAGGCTTAGATCTTACCCTATTAGTTTAGTAGCTATTTAGTATATTATATCTATATGTAGTAAGAACTTTTAGCTATATAACTAAATTATCTATTCCACTAATATCTTCTCATTTTTTAGTAATATAATTAGTATATATAATTATTTAATTATTTTTTCTATTATTAACTTTTATTATTAATATATAGTACATTATATACTGTTATTACTATAGCTACATATAGATAGAAACTACCCTTATTAATATATATAAATTATATTAGTAATAACTATTTCTTTTATAGCTTTTTTTATTAATTTATAAATAATAGAAAGATTAAATAAGTTGGTAGCTAATTTAAGATTATTAAACTATAATTATAGTATTAGTACTAGTAATAGTTTTGATTATTAGAAGATAAATAAACATATAGAGAGTAGTAATAAATATGATAGTAATAATAATTAAATATTTAGTATAGCATTAAATTTTAGTTTTAGTACCTAATACATAATTATAAAAACATCAAATTTTAATATATAAAAATTAATATTAATTTGAATAATTTATAGAAAGCATATAAATTTTGGTATAATAATCTAGCTAGTAGTTTCTAATTAGAAACTAATTTTTAAAAGTTTCTAATTAGAATTAAATTTTTGAGAATTTTTTAAAGTTCGAAATTTAGTGACCTGCTTCCCGGTGTGACCCGCTTCCCGGTAGAATACGTTATTAAAATTTAACTATAGTTTTAATTTATTAATAATATAAACAGTATAAAAAATTTTAAATTTTAATATAAACAAAATAATATTAATTTAAAAGATTAATAAAAAGTATTGAAAATTTAGTATGATAATCTATTCACTATTTTCTAATTCATATAAAATTTTCAAGGGTTTTAATTAAAAACTAAATTTATAATAATTTTTTAAAACTCGAAATTTCGTATCTCACTTCCTAGTGTGTCTCACTTGTGGAACACGTTATATATCTAGTTATAGAATAATACACTTATATAATTATATTATTGTATTGTTTTTATAAAAAAGGATTCTATGAAAATCTAATTTATTAATAAAATTTTAATAAAAATTTTAATATTAAATTCTATAGATAACTTACTTATAAATATAAAAAAAAATAAAAATAAAAAGTTAGGACAAGAAATGGCCTTTTTATATTACAAAGGAGAATCAAATTGTTCTGAAAAAAAATCATAAGTTTTCAGACAAATTCAGGGCTTACCCCTTATTTTTAAGATGTTAATATACGCGGCTAAGAGTTTAATTTAATATTAAGTGATTTTTAAGTTTTAGTATAGTTTTTAAGTTTTGATATAATTTTTGATTTTTAATGTGGTTTTTGATTTTTAGTGTGGTTTTAATTTTTAGTATAGTTTTAGTTTTTAGTGTAGTTTTGATTTTTAGTATGGTTTTAGTTTTTAGTATAGTTTTGATTTTTAGTGTAGTTTTAGTTTTTAGTATGGTTTTAGTTTTTGGTGTGGTTTTTAGTTTTTGATGTGGTTTTCTAGTTATCCCAAGTCTATATAATGACGTCCAAAAACAGTTGTTTGATGTCTACCATGTGTGAACGTTCGTCCTACCCGCTTTTTTTTTTCCTGATGTCTTTTTCTATTTATGCAAATATAAATTTTATTTGGTGTTGAATAACTATTCAGCGAGATGATATTTTCTTGGGGAGGGTCCGTGCGGCCCGAAGTCAAGCTCTATGTATATGGACTTAAAAAAAAAGGGGGGTTAAACCGCTCCAAACCGCTCCATCTCGCTATCTAAATTTCTATTATAAACAGAAAATCTTTTTTATTTTTTAATTTGATCTATTAAAAAAATATTTTAATTATGACGGAGTTAACGGAGTAGACTTTTTGCTAATTAGCTATTGAATTAGCTTACAATTGACTAATTAAGGCTGGAAGTGACGGTAGAATTAAAACTTAGAATAAGCGCCTTTTTTCTGCTAATATTATCTTGTTGTTGTTTGTTCGGGCAATATAGCATATGACTGTACTAGCTAAAACTTATAACCTCGCGTGTTTTGTAACCTATTATTACCCGATCTTGGAATCGGAAACAGGAACAAGGGTGGATGAGCTGAGTCATGTGAACTGGTGTCAAGCACTACCATCGTGTCATCCTCCTGACTTGTCTTTTATTTTCATTTGAGTTAATTGTTAGAACACTGACCGTTGCGAGCCTGTCTAGCCTTAAAGTAATCCAAGTAAACCTCATATTTCTCACGAAACGGCCAGCAACAGAGACATCGCGCCACACTGCGCCGTTTTAAATATGGCTGATAAGCAGGCTACAGTTTATGTCATAGATCTGGGCGCCTCCATGGGCAATTTCAATTCTAATCGGTCCGAAACTGACCTTTCATACGCCTCGAGATACCTATGGGATCGAATTACTACCACAGTATCGAACGGCCGTAAGACTGATACAATTTCAGTTGTGGGATTTCGAACAGACGGCAGCGATAATAGTCTCGTTCAAAATGACGATAATTACGCTAATATCAGTGTCCTAAGCCCTATGGGCCAGTTCCTCATGCCGCAGATACGTGGGCTCAAGAAATCACTAGAACCTAGCTCCACCAATGAAGGAGATGGTGTTTCTGCCTTGGTCGTCGCCCTCGATATTATTGAAAAGTATTGCAAGAAGTTGAAATACGTCCGAAACATTGTCCTCTTAACAAATGGTACTGGGACCTTTGATTTCGATGGTATTAATGATATCATTGAACAAATCAAGGAACAAAAAATCAATCTCACCGTCCTCGGGGTCGACTTCGATGATCCAGATTATGGGTTAGAAGAAAACAACAAAATCCCGACAAAAGCTGAAAACGAAAATGCACTAAAGGATCTTTGCGATAGATGCTGTGGCATGTACGGCACAATAGCAGAGGCTATAGAAGATATTCAGCGTCCTCGGACTAAAAAAACTAGACCGATATCTTCTTTTCGGGGTCGCTTGTCGATTGGAAACGATTCTATCAATCCGAGATCTACACTCTTAATCGACGTGGAACGTTTCCCTCGCACAATGGTTGCGAAGCCTCCAACTGCGTCTAGTCTCGCATTATCCCCAGAACAGGATTCAGCGCATGATGTTCTTCAAAAAATCCGCAACACGAGGACATTCCAGGTGGAAGACGAGGATGCACCAGGGAAGGCCACTGACATTGGGAGAGAAGACATGGCGAAAGGTTATCTCTATGGGCGGACGATCGTGCCGATTAGTGCAGAAGACCAAGAGGTAGTGAAATTTGATACTGAGGCGAGTCTCAAGATTGTTGGGTTCATTCCAAAATCTGGATTCGAAAGACCAATCTGTCTTTCGAATAGTAATATCATTGTTGCTTCCAAGGCAAACGATGAGGCGATTATGGCATTATCTTCTTTCATACATGCGCTATATGAGCTGGATTCTCTTGCCATTGGAAGGCTCGTCACAAAAGACGACAAACCCCCCGCTATGGTTGCTATGGCGCCCATCATCGAACCTGAATTCGAGTGTTTGGTTGAGGTTCAGCTCCCGTTCGCGGAGGATATGAGACAGTACAAATTTGCACCATTGGACACCATCAAGACAATCACTGGAAAAATTCTTGATAAGCATAGGCTCATACCAACTGAAGAGCTACAAGAGGCGATGAACGACTATGTCGATTCGATGGATCTTATGAACCTTGAGGGCTTGAATGATCCATTGCTTCCTTTTGCACAACCTGAGGATGTGTTTTCACCTGTTCTCCACAGAATACAACAAGTAATTCGTGCCCGGGCAACTACGTCTGATGATCAGAGCGGTATTCCCGCTATCAACCCGGTACTCCTAAACTATTCATCAGTACCCCAGAACTTAGACCCTGAGGAAGATCTCACTCGACTAAGGCAGGCTGCCGACGTTTGCTTAGTTCCTTTGAAGGCCAAGGGAAAGAAAATTGGAAGAGACAAGCCCTTGTCTGGCCTTGATGTGGGCAAGCTTCTCGAGGAACGCACTAATTCCCGCCGCATCAATAAGCAGAACCCTGTCCCGGAATTTAGACAGATGATGGCATCGGTCCAACAAAGCGAAGAGATTGAAAAACTGGTTCGGCAGATGGGAGAAATCATCAAAGACACAATTCAGAATAGTGTGGCAGACCTGCAATATAGTAGGGCTATCGAGTGTCTGAGAGTTTTAAGAGAAGATTGTATCACATTCGAAGTATTTGAGCTATACGATTCTTTCATACGAGAATTGAAATCACTCACCGAGTCGGGTCGAAGAGATTTCTGGTCTAGGGTTAGGAAAGACAAATTAGGTCTGGTTCTTCCGAGTGAGGATGGACGTTCCACAACTACGATCGAAGAAAGCAATAGATTGTACTATGGTAGGTAAATCGAGAAATCCTCAGTCGACGATTTTGGGGCTTTCCTATGCCCACTTCCAAGCTTCAAGCCTTGATTTGCTTGACTTTACTCTCTCTGGATTACAAGGTTGTTCTAAATCCCTAAGAGGAACGAAAAAACAAATAATATAAAACAAAAACAGATTAATGCAAAACCCTAGAAACTCCAGATTACCCCACAGAACCCTTTGAATTAAGTCATCGTAAGATTCCGAATGAGTGATTCTCTCAAAAAAACCCACGAATAATGAAACAAGTATTTCACATGAAAGCGAACCACCTTGAGAAAATTTGGATAATAGGCGTCAAAGCTTAGGAGGAGAATAAGCGTATGCTCACAAACCGGGAGCGCTCTCTCTAGTAACAGAATGTGTAGTACCCATAACCAAAAGGGCAACCATACAGGGGTGTACCTGTCCATCAAAGATATAGAGTGTGAAGATGAACAAGCAATAGGCGAAAAATAGAGAAGGGCGTAAAGGGGAAAGAGGAACTAAGTTGGAAAAGTGCTTGGAAAAGTTGAAACCTGGCAATTTATACCTAGTCCATACCTTTCAAGACTTCTCTCTTTAGAATTAGCAAGAAATAAAATCAATACCGTTGATGGGTTTCGTGGAAGTGGTTTGAGAGGTAGTCAGGAGCAAAGATACGGCAGCGAAATCGGGAAGAAAGGACATCCAGGATCCTCTAGTCCTGGCCGCTGCCTTGCGATCGACGCATTTTCTCTGCCTCAAGGTTTTCGTAGAGGAGATATAACGCCTTTTCGTTACTTTGCGGGCTGCCGACAATGGTGAACATTCTTTCACCGGTATCATCATGAGGAGCCTTAGCAATACTAATTCGGGCACCAGAGCTCTTGCGGATTTCCGAAATCTTGCTTCCACCCCGCCCAATGATACAACCCACCATGTCCGCAGGAATGCTGATGTTTTGGGTTTGAAGTTCTTCCCCATTTTCAGTAGCTGGAGCTTGTGCCGAAGCTCGTGAAGTAGAATCAGAGTGACCCCGTCTTGAGAAAGATGATGAGGGTTCTGAAAAATCTGTTCCATTGCCGGTACGCACTGGTCCACGATTTGGTCGATCATTGGCAAATCTATCAGTGGAAGAGGAAGTGCCACCTCCGCCGTTAGAAATGATCGATGGGCTAGAGCTTGCGCCATGGGTGGTGTTGGATCGGACCGCAGGATTGTAAAGGATAGTGCCTGTCCCTCGTTGCCAATCATCCACCAAACATTTCCCGATTTCCCAGACTGCTTGTCTAATACCATCGGCTGATCCTTGAACTTCAACGATCCTTTCGGTTGATTGTGGCAACATTTCTTTTTGCGCGACCATACGGACACCCGAAACGTCTTGTATTTGCTTAATCTTCAAGCCTTGGCGGCCGATGATCGTACCCATCTGCATATGAGATATGAGCAATCGGACTGCTAAATGGTCGTGAGATATTAAATGTTAGCGGGGAACACGACTTCGAATCTGGATAAAGGAAAAATAAAATATATGCTTACGATGGGTTCCCATTGGTGTGGTTGGAATGGCACCTGGAGGACTATCGACAAGGGTCTGAGCGACCATCGCGTATGCCTTTGCGACACCGTCTAGGTTGCCCGTGACAGTCAAGACTCGATCATGAACGCCTGGAACAACCTTAGAGACACCTGCCTTAACTCCGGTCTCATCTCTAAGGTCAGCGACATTTTTTCCTGCTTTCCCGATAATGACACCGGCCTCCTTCGAGGAGACGATAGCTCGTAACGTCAAAGGGGACTGGGCATATTCTTCGTCCGTTCGTGCAGGTTCCCCAGTTTCAGCTTCCCGATCCTGCCCATCGTTGACTGACATGTTTTGAAGCTTGCTAGAGATATTAGAGACTTCCGCGGTGGCGGTTTTGTCTTCTCCTGACATTGCAGTGGCGGTTATTGTGAAAAGGAGTACTAGAAGCGAGAGTGACTGTTAGCTTGATTTAGATATGGAAGGATCTGTAACCGGGAGCGATTAAGATTTTGTTATCACAAGTGCCCATATTTCGTTTAAGCATGCTCTCACAAAGAATAAGTGGTATTGTCGTTGTATATGAGTGCCTGCCTACCTTATGAATTTGTAGCTAGAGTGCTTAGCTCGATGCTTTGGCAGCCACGAGCTTTATGGAGAGGGGATATTCCGATTGGGATTGATAGAGATGAAATATGATTTAGCTTTCAGCAAGAACCCCTGCGTAATAGCCAATATATTCTGATAGGAAGAGACAATATGAGTTAGCTTTCATGAATCCTTGGTGCTGTTTGGGTTGAGGGAACATATATGAACCTTGGGGTGAGTAGAGCACAGAGAATAAGTTGAGTATTACAGTTATGTGGAGGTCGCGGGTAAGCTATAGCTAGAATAGCTATGAGTTAGCTCCTTCTTATCCTTTCTTTCTTTCTTTCTTTCTTTTTAGGTGATAACCAAGAGAAGGTCGTATAGAGAAGGGAGGGCGGAAAGTACAGGGGGCGGGAAGGACAAGAGTGCTAAGGAACGCGAGAAGATGAAGACAAGAATCCAAGCGGACTTTTGTCTATACATTCGAGCACAAGAGAATAGGATGCCAAGTACCTTTCGGAAAGGGTTGAGTTTCTTGGACCTTAGGTATAGTTGACGGCGAGGTCACAAGGTCGGGGTCGGGGCCTGGGTCTGGGATGGAGGAGTATGGGTTGGTGTAGAAGAGGTGGGGATGGAGAAGAACGGAATGTGAGGTGGTTGAGGATAGGCGGGGAGGTTGACGGGGCGGAAGAGAGAAGTCGGCGAAGATGTCGGTGGTGGGAGAGGTGATGATGTGGAGTGAGGTGGATGAGTTTTTTCGATGATTGGAAGAAATAAAAGGCCGTCCAGAAGCAGCATTATTTTGTGTGCCTTTTGAAGGCAATTACCTGTTACGGCATGTGGTGATCAAACACCAACCTAATTTGGTAATCACCATAATATTCGAAAAAAACACATGCAACGCATTCACACAGCACAACGCGAGATTAAATGTACTTGAGAGCTAGCTGCTCCATAGCCATACCGGACTGAACCACGCCAGACCCTAAATGGCTATAATAATAATAATAAGAAAATTAGTAGGCCACTCATAGCTACTGGTTTAAGAGCAAGCATACATAAGACGTGATCTATGGAGTTGATCTGGTTTCGCCGTGAGGTTTATTTTGGATTTTACAGCAAGCAACCAAACAAAAGGCAGGAGCTTTGAGTTTTGAATAGACAAGCATTCCGTTGATTAAAAGGATTTCTTTGAAGTGTTCCTAGAATTTGGGTCTTTATATTATCTCTTTCTCTTAGACTTAATTCTTGTCCGCGAGCTTGTATACGTATATCCGGTCGGGACTACTGAATGAGTGACACCTCCACATCGACGGTTTTAGCCTTTGAAACCATGTCAACAAATACATCCATGGTGTACCGGGCATCATTTCCTGAAGAAAACGGACTTAGCTTCTGCGTTATAGAGTCGGGGAGTTTCGTCCGAGCCCGCTTACTAACCAGCGTTATGTAGATTCCATGCTGGGATGTTGAGCTCGCTGCACAGTCTACCCAAACTAATCCCATCAAAGGTACCGGCGACGGCCTTCCATATCTCTACCGTATCGAATGTCATTACAAAATTCTTCAGTTCATCCTCGTATCCTAATTTCCGGAGGTACTCGATGTCCGCATTGATGTCGTGCCCGATAAGAATACGCTGGTGGTTTTCGGGTGTACTCATCAAGGCTGTAAGGGTGGATTTTATCTCTTGAAGAGGAACTTGCTTGGAATCTCCGAACTCAAAATTTCCAGATGCATCGACAACATAATCACCGTTTTTATAGCGGCGGTGTTCTTTGATGATGATGTGTTCGCTGAAAGTTTTGCCACATGGCCGGCCGGTCACGTCTTTCCCTCCGGGGAGGTACCTCGTCAGCCCAATCTCCGTGACAATATTGTGGTTCTTCTCCCAACTTTCGATGTCTATAGCGAAGAATACGTAACTCTGTCCTTCGTTAAAGACTTCAATCGCGGAATTCAACATTTTTCGTCTGCTTTCTAGCTGCGTTTGCCGTTTTTTCTCCGATTTAGTGCCTTTGTTTTGTCCGTGGCCTTTTCTAGGGGCGCTTGCTGTACCACAAGGGTCTACACATGCTCGCGCTAGAGGGTATTTGGATAGCATCTGGTAATCCTCCCAACTCGTTGATACCCCAATAAGGCGGAGCACATGATCGGCCGAGGCGCCAATATTTAGGAGCAGGTCTTGATCGTTTATTTTCAACGATATCGCTGTTTCTGTCTCTACTTGTTTGAAGAAAGTTTTCACCTGTTCTGACGGAACTACTATCCCACTGGCATTCCCCATGCCGGGGGGAGATTCCAAAATATAGCTGGTGATTGTAGCAATGTAAGTAAGTATGCGGTCCGGGAGCAAAGGGGGTGAGCGGTGGGCTTACAGGTCCCATATTCGGTTGAAGAATGGATCTTTGTCGAAGAACCGTTTTAGAACTGCTTGACTTGTCTTAGGTGTTTTCAAGTATGGCCACCGTCGAACGGTCTTGAGGAGACAGACCTCCTGCACAGCACCAACGACGCTCATGTCAAAAATGCTAGGTTTGCAATGGCGATGGGTGGAGGACTTAGTATCGTAATCGGGTGGGGTGGCTGTATCAAAACAAAGGATGCGCACATGCACAAAACCTGACAGCTACAAACATTCATGGTGGGAATATCACCCTGTCTGTACCACGCCAGAACCAGGGTTTTATCATTCTTCGTATACTTGCTGGCGTGTTATGTCTGGCGGCAGCAGCATTGCCTGCGCATGCAAATCAAGCACTCTCGAGGACAGCTGAAAACTCGGGTAATTGGGGTGCATGCTTAAGTGCCTAATTTCTAAAGTAAGGATGGAGCGAGTCTGGCGAGCGCTGGATCCATGGAGTGACCAGAATCGAGGCGCGGTTGTGAGGTGGTCAGCTAACATGCACGGACCTGACAAACGCGGTGTTGATGGCCACAGCTGCTTACCTTTGGGCGCGTAAAACCGAAGGCATCCCAAACTCCTGCGTCTGACCCGTCAGCACAAAAGTATTCAAGTACCTAAACGGACTCGATGTCCTCACCAGCTTTAACACTTTCCGGGGGCAATTCTGATGCTCATTCGGTGGTTTCGGAGTATATCGACTGTAATCCCTCCTAAAAAGCTGCCTAGAAGCAATACACACCAGCTAACATCATCTAGACACCGAATATCTCCACTGCGACATCGCACGGTCCCTCAGCCTTATTCACAAACTTGACTATGACTATGGAGTCTGTGCCGCTGCTGTTCACGAGGTTGCTACCGAATATTGTGCCCTTGCAGAAGATGGTGGCCTCTCCGCGCAAACCGCAGAAACCGCCCTTAATAGACGTCTCCGGGACCTTCGGAAAGGAATCGCCAATCCCTTGAATTCCGGTCTCGTGGACCGGGAGGAGAGTGTCGCCGAAGCAATCAGGCTTTATGAGACAGTATGATCCTTCTCCCCTTCAAACTTTATGTTCATGGAAGGATGAATCTGAATGAGTATTGAGCGGATCACGTAGGTCGACAGACACTTCAACCGATTATCTGACATCATACGCCGGCTTCAAAAAATCAACGTGATACCGAGACAAGTCTTAGCACCAGAGCCAAGTCGGAATAGAGGACCCTCATACTCGAGCGATTCACAAACGCGGATCACCCTGAGAATTGATGGCCAGCGCGGGTCATCTCTGCCGTCTTTAGCTCGTCACACAGTCTCCCGTATGTCAGGCACACCTACCAGAAATTCTACAAAGGCAAGGAAAAGGTCTGCTACTCGTTTGATAGACGAGAAAGTCAACGTCCATAAAGTTGGTAGCTCGAAAACGGCATCGGTTTACGCGCGGAGCCCCCAGCAAGTGGTGCTTGTGTCAAGTAGTGAATCTGATTGGGATGATCCCCCAAATCCAAGGACGATTATCTCTGAGGCGGACAGAAAGTCTTCTCTTACGTACTACTTCAGTGAGGATGGTCGCCGGCTACCTTGGTTCGAGCTCCAACCTTTGGAGCTCGCGGTTTTGAGGAAGCGGATGAAGAAAAATTCATCCTGGCAGCCATCCGACGCCATGATGCTTAAGCAGCTCGAAATGCTGGGGCGTGGCGTAAGAGGTTTTCGAAAATGGGCCCGGAGGACTGGTCAAAACAGAGCGGACATTGAAAAGGTGCTCGAAGGGGATGGGCTAACCAGCGGCATAGCAATTGGAGCTCTCAAGAAAAGTCAAGATAACAAGGGGATGCGATTGAATGTTATGAAGCGCGCTAAACGAGAAAGGGAAAAGGCGGAGGCTGCCGCTGCCGCTGCAGCTCAAGGCCCCGAGAATTCTCAAGGCTTTGCCGCCTCCGCGGATATGCACGAGGCGGAAGGTATGGCTCGGCCAAGATCAAGTATCCGCCAAGCTTCTATTCAGAATAACAATCAACCACAGAGCGAGGCCACTGGTTCAAATTCTGGGTCTCCCCATAAAGCAAAATCTGACCTTACCTCGAAACAGCGTCTTTTGCAGGCCGACGTCGATAGATCTGGGGAGAAGCTTGACCATCGTCAGCCTCAGAGCGTGCGGAAGCCTCGGAAGTTATCGGCAGACAATCCACCCAGTCAAAGCGGCGAATACGGTATGGATAATTATTGTTGAATTAATTTCTTACTTGATGTGCTAATATTCAATAGGGGATGATGGTGATGATATGCCAATAGACCCTAACGAGCCAACATATTGCCTATGTAACAGGATCAGCTTTGGAACAATGGTTGGATGTGATAATGAAGATGTACGGTTTGTCGGTTTGTCTGAATAAATATATGATAGAATAGCAATTTCTAACGGCCAAACAGTGTCCTAAGGAGTGGTTTCATATGGAGTGTGTGCAGCTGGCAGCGGAGCCTCCTAAGACAGTTAAATGGTACTGTCCACTTTGCCGGGATAATCCAAACTCAAAAAGGGAACTAAGCCAAAAGATTGGGAGGAAAAAACGAAAACTGGGAAGGTAAACTAGTGCGGCCCATCGCCATCCGCCGATAATTTGGAGGCAGCGCCTTTGATAATGGGCGCTGGCAGCCCCCAAAATCGGACTTTGAGAGAGAGGGCCCTAACATGAGTCGGCAGCAATGGGCGGCACGAAACCCTGCAATTCACGACCTTGTAAACCTCTTGAATATACCGGCTACCTTCATAACACGGTGGGCGGGCATGGTTTTTATACAACCTGTATCTCTACGTTTAGTTTAGGTGGTACCATAGGCTTCACGCCGGCTTGCCAGAATTTCTAGCTAATATTTTTGACCCTTTTCTTGACGACCCTAATCTTATCGTTGACCCTATATTGTGATCTATTAGTAAAGCGAAATTTTATCCGAAGAATGAAATATCGGTACCTTTCCACATCAACGCCTAATGAATCGAGGAGTTGATTCTGTTCATCAAGTTCCCTTCCGATCTCGACGCCGACTTGTTTCTGACGGCCGACCGCTTTGAGTAAAACCTCAAGATCTTCATCTTGAGATTTCATGATATCTTGTTGTAATTGTAAAACGCCGGTATTATCTAATTGTCTAGTGCGATCGGTTTCGGGAACTGGGGCTCCTAGAACCCTTCCGGTAGATCTTCCGCGGATGTTTCCTGTAGCAGCCGATAACGCTTCTCTTGTGACCATCACGTCAGACAGGGTTTTGTCGCCACTTTGAGGCTTATTTGCTGTGTGAGAATTCGCTAGGGCCTCAAGAGCATTGCGCTCCTTGACACCAGATGCCAGCAGATCTTTGCGGCGTCTAATCTCACCATCTCCAAGAATACTATTCCCAGTCGCTTTGTTTTGTGACACCAGCCCCCTTTCCAAGTTATCAAGCAAGCCAGAAACTTTGACAAGAACCTTCTTAGCGGCTGCTGACGCATCATGCTGATCTGCAACTGATGTTGCCTGGTCTCTTCTTGAAATCTCCGATCTCGCATCCTGCAGGAATGCTTTCATTTCTCGATGTGCGTCTAACCAAAGTACCGGATCCGTAAGCACGTGGCTAGAAATCGAGCTGAGATGTGATGTGATGCTAGTAGACGAAGACTCGTAGTTTGAAGTGGACGAAGGCAAGTTCAAAAATTGTCTCCAGGGTGGGGATTCTCTCCATCTAGGATCCTTGTCGTTCTGGATCGCGTGAAGATATTCATCCAGATTCTGACGTCTCTCCTCGGCAAATTCGTTGTTCGATACCGTGGACTTTAGGTAAGATTTAGGGGGGAGAGGTATCGGTGGTGGTGCACCAACAGAAAAAATGAGGGCCTTATTTAGCTCATCGAAGTCCGAGTATCTTTTTTTGAGCGAGAACGAGCGAAGGGGTAGCCTGATGCTAATGTTGTAGATTGTGTGCGGTTTGGGGAGTGCTTCAGTACTGTAGGAAGCAACCGATAATTCTGGTTCATACATGATTCCTTTGACGATACCTCCAGCTCAAGTTTGCCAAGTCTGAAGTGACCAAACAGATAGGATAAACGGTATGTTATTACCGAGGCAGATAGTTTCTTTCGGATCAACTGAGGATAGATGATGATGATGATGATGATGATGATGATGATGATGATGATGATGATGATGATGATGATAATGACCACTCCAACGGTTTTATGATTTGTATTCGACCACGAGACCGGGTATGTGCAAGGGTGGCTCGGCTAACAATGCATATGCCGAACCAATCTTTAATCCTCGATTCCCCCAGTGTCCCATCTCCACGAAATTCACATCCCTTAATCTGTTTTTACTACCGACAATTTCGCTGCTACGTAACATCAACAAATACGGCAGAGCTCCAATATCAATCATATGCTAGTATGTACTTGTCCTTCAGGTAAAATTACAAAGGAACAGGAGAAGTAACACGATGAAGAGATGGCGATACCGCTTTCATTAATGTACGTCCTCACCACCGTTTTCCCTCAGATGCGGAGTGCTCTCCTTTCTAACTGGGTATTGCTTCGATCTCTTCGATTATTGCCAGCCCGGTCAATCTCAAGGAATCGGCTCTCGATTCTCCAACCTTCCGTGCAAATGTAGTACACTTTTGCGAACAAGTCGACATTGTAGAAAAATGGCTGGAAGGTTATATCCGCAGTATGCTGAAAGTTGTCCAGGAAATTGGAGGTATGTACATGTACTAGCATGAGCCTATTGACCCCCAGCTGAGAAATTCCGCATTTCATGAGATCTTAAATCTAACGAATACTATGGTATAGGCCTAGAGGAAGCCCTTGCCGCAACATTTTCCCAGTCGATGCCGTCGCTTATTTCCGAATCGATACTCGATCATGATTATTCCCTCCTTGCGATTGAATTGCTAGCTGAAGCAACGAGGGATTTTTGGAGTATAGCAATTGCATATTCGAAAAGAATGCAGCCTCAGATGATGGAACCTTTGTCAGAGTTCTTGAGAAATGACATCCGACAATTTAAGGAATGCAAGCGTGTCTTCGAGGCTTCTCAGCAACGCTATGATGTTCTTCTTCAGAGATATGCCGGTCAGTCGAAAGGTAAAGAGGCCTCTGCTCTCCGAGAAGATGCCTTTCAGTTGCATGAAAGCCGGAAAACATATATACGCGCTTCATTTGACTTCTGCGTCAAGGCGCCTGAATTACGTGCTGCACTCGATAGGATCGTCACAAAAGTGACAACGGATTTGTGGAGGGAGCAAGCCCGATACAGGAAGGGGTTCTCTTTGAGCATGGATCGATATGAATCGATAATGGACAGGATCAGAAGCTGGAGCGATACTATGGAAAATTCGGCGAAAATTTTTAGGCAAGAGCTCGCTCTCGCCCGCAAAGATATGGAAGAGCAAGCAAGACACGTTACGAGACCATCAAGGGAACTAGACGATTATTCTAGTAGCACCGTTCCATTCCTAACCACGCGAGGGAAAGAGTCAGCCGCTTCCACCAAGGACAGCGAGGCTATCGAAAAACAAGGTTGGCTTTTCATTCGATCTGCAACAGGGAAACAAGGCGCACGAAGTACCTGGATTCGGCGTTGGTGTTTTGTTAAAGATGGGATATTCGGCTCTCTTGTACTTCAGGGACAGGGCTCGAAGGGCAGCGGTGTTGAAGAAACCGAAAAGGTATTTCCGTCCGAAACCCAATCTGCAACTTGTATAGTGTTCTCCGGCAGCATTTTGACTTCAGGCCTATAGATCGGGTTACTTCTTTGCAACGTCAAACCCGCTTTCCAAGAAGACCGCAGGTTTTGCTTCGAGATCAAGACCAAAGAGTATTAACCCTCCTGCCTTATTAGTGACAACAGGCCACTGACAGATAGCTATTTACGGATATAGTAACAGCATCTTACTCCAGGCAGAAACACAACAGGAGCTGAGTGCTTGGCTAAGTGTTTTTGAAGCTGCAAAACGTGCAGCAGTTCTCACTTCTTCTGGAACCGCCACATCTGCAGCTGCATTTGCCATCTCGCCCCCACCCGCCGAATTTGCATCGACCCAAATGCTGCGACCCGATGAAACAGAGAAACTTAACATAGCTGGCCTCGAATCCACCTCCCGTGTAAGTGCAGATCTGGGAAAACGGTCTCTTATATCTAGTGATGACATAACATCGACGCCCCAAACATCGAGGTTGGGGCAAATACTCGACCTACCATCACGTAAGAGTACAGGACTGAATCCTAACCAGATGGCCGGTGGCGATCGGAAGTCAATGTCTGGGGCGGGTGGTATACAGGCCCTCATATCAGCCAGCCATGGGGTATTACCTCTCAACGCACTGCCCCCACCTACCGCTAGTTATACAATGCAATCAATATCATGGGCAGTATCTGGAACAGACGGGCGCGCGTCACTATCACTAGCCCCTAAAACGCTTGTGAACTTGCCTATGTCGACGGGCCTGTCCAAACAAGCTCTTATAGCCTCCACAATCTTTGACCGTGCCGCGACCCTCCCCGGCGGACTAATGGCAAATTCCTGGGGTACGTCAGTAAGTCTTCATGAAACACACGTCCGAGGCTGCCTCAACGTTAAGTATGTTTCGACCTAACAAAGGTAGAATTGGGGTCTATCTAGTAGATACAATGAAACCATCAGCAAGCAGCTGGATCCAGTGAAGGAAAAGACCAATACACTCCCCCCCGGTCCAACCTCCATCGACGCCAGTGGAATTAGCCATGGCCACCGAAAAGCCATCTCACTTGATTTAGACTCACAGACGTCAGCCCTGCCGCCACTTCAACCTACTTCCAGAGTTGAACACTACCCAGCAAACTATCCGGAGGAGCTCCGCCAGCATGATGCACAGTTTCGTATCTTGTTTTCAGACGTTCCTTGGGAAGAAGTCGTTTTGCTTGTATTCCGCGCTACGTGGAAGCCAAACGATGCCCAAGAGTTCACAGGGAGAGCATTCGTCACATCTGCGGCTATGTATTTTTATTCACACTATCTGGGTTTAGTTCTCGTCAATCAGATTCGACTCCAATTTATAACGGATGTCCAAGTCATCCCTGGGAAAGCTAGCGACCTGCTCCGCCTTCATCTAAAGGAAGCCGACGAGTTAGGTCCTCTATCGGACGAAGATATTGCAGTCACCACTTTCTTAGAACCTATATGGGTTCTACAGAAGCGGCTTCGCTATCTTGTAAATCTTACGGCAATGGAAAAGCAGCCGCCCTTACTCGAAATTCTAGATAATCTTACCCGGATGGAGAATGACCCTCAACAGAGTCCAACTAGTGATAGTTGGGAAGAGATCAGCCTGGGTGAGGGTTTCGAGGAAGTCCCAATAAGGACGGATGCAATGTCGCATAGGCATCAATCGATGCGGTAGGCCCCACCACAGTTAGTATAACTTATTTCTGGTCATCAGGTTAATCATCAAACCCAGTCGACTGGTGGAGCAGGTGACTGGAATACAATCCAATATTATTCAAAAGAAAACCCCAACGGCGGTACCTTTAACCTTCGTCCCACCTGCAAATACTGTCAATAGTTTCAACCAAACACTCCTAATCTCGGCGAAATCTTTATTTTGTCTGTTATTTGGAGACAAATCAAAGATTTTCCAGTCTCTATATTCAAAACGACGGTCCTCCGGTACGGCCACTCAATAGCTATATTAGCAAAGGGGTGCAAATGCTGATGAACATGTTCCCAGATATTATACTTGGTCCCTGGATGGCAACTGAAGGTGGCGCTGGTGAAAGGGCCCTTTATTACACAAATAGACACGGTTCGTTGCTCTTGCTTTGTAATAACAACCATGGATTCCCTATTTTTTTTACTAAATTGCACAAAGGAATATTTTTGAACGATAGACAGACTATTCGGGCTTTGGAAGATAACCGTTACTACGTTATTGTTGATGAAAAGACGCCCTGGATGGTCCCGTTCGCTGAAGCCCTTAAGTTAGAAACTACTATCGTCATCACTCAACTATCCAAATCAAGCTCAAACATATCGATTTGGATACATCTAAAGTGGATGAAGGAACCGCTTCTTTGGAAGAGTATGCTCCTGGGAAATATTCGCATCAATCAGTTCTTCGGGTACTAACCAGAACATAGGCGCAATCAACAACCATGCATGGCAAATCCTTCAGCAAGATACACAGGATCTTGTCTCAATAATCTCCAATGAAGCCAACGTCGTCGGGGAAGGAGCGAAGTTATTCAGAATTACTAGCCACTACGGTCAGGTGGCCATAAACCATGAGCAGATCGAACGAGTAGTGCCCAAAAATATGAAGCACGTCACACCGTCATCAGTGATGCCGGAAACAACCTACTACAAGTTTTTCATCCGCGATTCGGCCGCATTTTTATACAAGTTTACGGAATTACTGGTGCGAGGGATTCTACTTGCATCCACGAGTACTCTCCAATTTTTGAGAATCAACATGATTTTGTTGGTTTTGTTGGTTGTTTCTGTCCTCTTGAACCTCGTCATATCGGCAGGGTCTATAAAGGAACTATGGCACGACAGGGCAGCCCTTTCCTATGTCGAAAGCATTGGGGTGATTCCGTCCAGTACGATGAAGCGTTCTATCACAATCAGTGAATTAGAACTGGCTAAAAATTTGAATGCACCAAATTTCCATGCAGATAACGGGCAATGGTAAGACTAGGCAACCATCCTCCCCCCCTGATAATACCATAAGTGCCCTGAGCTAACATGCCTTGCGGACTAGTTTCCAGAAGTTCGTCAGCGCTTATGCCCTTACAGATGACCCAGAACTGGATCATCAACAACATTTTACGTTCCCGAGAAAACTCGAATTTGCAAGGAGAAGGCTTGGTATGTATCGACATGACATTCTCGTCACATTATCCTTGATCAATAGCCTGGAAAAGTCTGTTCTTATGAGTGAGTGGGAAATCTGGGTATGGAAAGAGAGATCAAGGTGTCTACAAGCGAGAAACGCCTTTCGAAATTCCACACTTTTCGATGATCGGGCCCAAAGTGACAAACAGGGCAACATTGAGGCCTACTGTCGCAGCTGTGAAAGGGAGGTGACCTTGGATCAAGTAAACACGAATAACGATGAGTGAAAGGGTTGGCTGGCATCATCATTCTATCTATTGAAATTTACAATGCCATATCGCTTTATGGAGGATGATATGTTGGAGTTGGAGCATAGGTGTTCGGGACTGGAGATACCCCGTTTGATGAAAGCACCTGTTTCTGTTGGATGAGATAGACTGGCGTTCCGTATGTATATACTGAACTTATGTAGACATAATTGTGCTTTGGTGGGGTGGCACCCCGCCAAAGACTCACCTATACAAATAATCAGGATTCTATTTCGAAACTTAGCTCGTAGATAATAGCATTGTACCTAGATTGTCGCACTTTTACAGAGATGGGCAAAAAGAAAACGAGGTGGCCTGTTGTGGATGTAATTTGGTAGCGACTCAGGCTGGGCTGCCGAATCCGGGAGGTGCTGGTGGCTATCGCAGTCTTATGAAACCGAAAAAAAAAAATAGTCTGCTGTGAATCATTGAGAGATATGGCACTTGAAAAGAGAAGTGATGAGCTTGCCCTGGTGATTCGTATTCATCTGGTCAGGCTGCCACGACGATGTCCGTCCAGGACAGTTGATATTTTTCCTTCTTCTTCTTCTTCTTCTTGTTTTGGACGGGTAATTAATCGACAGGCGAGGACCGGATCGGTCGGAAAGGTAAATGGGTGCGCATGTACAAATGGGGGTAGAGGTGTCCGGGTAGGCGTTTGGGTGGGTGGATGCAACGGTTGTTGGGAAGAATCGACTGGAAATTCATAAGGGGACTGCAGTAGGCGCCGCAACTGTTGTCACAGCTATAATTAAGCACACGTCGACGCTCCGGGTTGCGTGAGAGGAGAGGGGAGAGAGAGAGGGGAGAGAGAGAGGAGGGAGGGAGAGGGAGGGAGGGAAAGAGAGGTGTGTGTAAGCCGGCAGCGTTTAAAGTCGCTTGCGTTGACAGACTTGCAGTCCGGGGGCCTGCAAGCGCGTGGGGATACGTCCCTGGATTCAATTTTATTTAATTTTAGAAGATGTGGGTGGGTGATATATTGATATAATGATAGCGGCCGACCGGCCGACCTGGAAAGCGCCTACGCAGGCCCGGGGATTGGAAGAAAGCTATGACGACGGGTAACTGTTTTTGACATGTCTTGGCACGCTCGCCAGGCTCGAGACATCTTGGAATGCTGGTACACCTGGGTAAGTATGTAGGTACCACGTAGCTTGCCTAGCTTATCCGTACCCGTCCCCATCACCCCATCGTTCCCATTCCATCTCATCGTTCCTCTCCTGCGATACCGATGGTGTTTGAGGTTGACAGTTTCCTAAAAAAGAATCGATGCCTTTCTGGTGTCCAGCTCTGAAGAGGAGGGGGGAACAAAAAAAGAAAGAAGGAAAGAAAGAAAGAAAGAAAGAGAAAAAGGAAAGGAAAGGAAAGGAAAGGAAACTACCCAAGTAAGTACTTACTTGATTAAGTGCTGGAGCAGTACCTAGATAGGCACCTGGATGATAATCATGATAATGATAATGACAATAATACTGTGACAGCCATAAAAAATGTATATATAGCTAGCTATATCAATTAAAAAATAAAAATAAAAATAAAAATAAAATAAAAGATAAAAAATACATAAAAAAGAATATCAACCTCCATCAGCAGCAGGACCGGTGCAGGCGGTGGTGGTTTGGTTAGACATCATGCAGGCAGCCCGAAGAGGGAACTTGTGAGCCCCCGATGAGGAAGACGACAGGGGTAGCGCCCACGCGAGGCCTGCCTGCTGGCTTGTTTGGGCGTCATGAAACAATGTCGTCGGCTAGCTAGTTTGGCGAAAAGCTATTTTTACCATCCTCACCGGACCTCAAACTTCATCCCCCCCAGTTCCCAATTCCATCCTTGGGGGAAAGGATGTTTGCATCTCCAGATTTTTTTTAGGTTTTCATGGTATCTTTTTCTTTTCTTTTCTTTTCTTTTTTTCTTTCGAATTCTTGGGCAGCAAATGGATGTAGGCCTACGGTGTATGATGTATGATGTATGATGCACATGTGCCTGTCGATGTCCTATCCCCTTGCAGCTCAAACGAGAGCCCGAGAGGGCCGAATGAATGAGAGGAAATTCGACGTCCAAGATGGGCCCCGAGCACAGAGAAACAAAAAGAAAATAATAGCCAAAAAAAAAAAAAAAAAAAAAGAAGATTCAATATGGGATGAGGATGAGGACCGATACCCAAATAGATGATGTTTGGTATTTTTCTTTTCTGCCTGGTCTCCTTACTGTCACCATCCTGGGTTTAGACCGGAGCCCAAAGATTTCCTTTTTCTCTCCACCAGTTATATGTTCTGTTTCTTTTGCTCAGTTTTGGGTTTAGTTTTTATTTTTTATTTTTTATTTTTTTGGTTCCTCCCTCGTTTCCCTTTCCCTTACAGATGTGCAGGTTCCGAGAAAGGTAAGTAGGTCTGGACATGTTTTATTACTCCATATCATTTTATTTTATTTTATTTTATTTTTCCTTGACTTCTCCCGGGGGCCACACATGTGCATACATACTCGCAAACGGACATACATGGAGGGCGGCCCTTTCTGGGAGGCCTGTTACAGGGGCCGTTTCGTTGGCGCTGGTTGCGAGATCTCGACGAGAAAGCTATATATATAGAAAGCCACTCGCCAATTGCAATTCTTTAACTCGCCTACAATTATCCCATTCAAACCTGCCAGTGTTTAATGAACATATAGAAAGACAGCCAGACCCGCATCTTTTACCCAAGTCCTGATTCTTATATATTTATATATACTTGGGTATATATCTCCACCCTCAACCTTTTTTGGTTTCCCAGTTAATGAGGCTTCCTTCTCTTCTTCTTCTTCCTCTTCTTCATTTTCATCTTCATCATTCTTCTTCCTCTTCCTCTTGTAATCCCAACCATCCCTCTCTTTGAACCAGAGTCCCTGCTTCTCGACAATCAAGCAATAGCTACCCGAATCACTTTTGATAATTTTTGTGTTCACGCCCTCCGATCCGCTCCAACGCATTATTGTATAAACCGACTATAGCTATCTATCCTTTACGACTCAATTCTACGTAGAACGTTCACGACTTCCAATCCACGACAGACACATCACCAAGGCCCAGAGACATATCATATACGTGCATCTATCTCAGATATACATATTTGCACAATCACACGCAAACTTACGTATCTACGCACACGGCAACCTTCTAATCGACATTTCCTTATAACCAAAAGAGATTTTAAACAAATTAAAAATTAGAAAATTCTGTAATCCCCGTTGCGCCGAAAGGGCAGCTCGTGACACCGCCAAACCTTTCAAATATTCAAATACCTTGACAGGCAATGTACTCTCCATTTGAAATGGATGACTCCGCATATTCGTACGTACCAGCTTGCCGCATCGTTTGGACCGTGGTTTCGTAACTGACTAAGCGATGCCGCTCCCTCTCAGCGACTGCACTTCATCGTCTCATAGCGTCTATGATAGAACTTCTTCAAATAGCCCCTTCGATGCCAATGCTACCCTGCGGGGCCTTCCAAATAAACCTTATTTCGAGCCAGGCCAGCAGATAGCTGAAGATGCCCATTGGCAAGCCTCTCGCCACTCTCATGAAGGGCTGAGCAAGTCTTCACTACTCAACCTGGGTGGGAATGTACCCCCCTTTGCTGACCCCAGCCAGCCATGGTCGGCTGGTTGTTATCAACCTCGGATGAATCCGAGTTCGTCAGCCTCAGGCCAGCCAACTGTCCATTCTTACGATGGTAAGCGTTCCAAATCAGACGGAAATTCATCGAAGCAAGTTCTAACGTACCAAAGTTGGATTTTGGCCGATATCGCAGGATGGCATAATCGTTCGCGGTGTGGATCCGGAGCCCTTGATCACCGAATTTCCCACAAGTGACGAACTTGATGCACAGAGCATCTACCTCCACCCCAAGTTGTCTTACCCGCAACCAATCTCCGATTGCGATGGCAACAGTTTAGCAAATTCGCTGTCTAGAAGGCTTTCGGATGCTTCGACATCTATCTCAGCGGACTTGATGCCTTACGACAGCCTTTTGTCCTCACAGGAAAGTAACAGTGCTTCGGCCCTTTCTTTCAACGATCAATTTGGCGGCCGTGTGGGAAATCCGGCACACTCTTGTGCTTCAACCGCCAATCCATCCCCCCTCCCATCCCCCCGAAATATGACGGACCTCGTTCGAGTACCTAGTAGGGGAAAAGCTTCTCCATCTCCTAGACAGAACTCCCGACTTACTCCCTACCCAATGGAAGGTCGGAATAAGAGATGGTCTACCGGAATGAACTTGCCAGGCAGTGGGCCCTTCGGCGGGTATGGGAATCTTGTAACCTCGATAGCATCAACCCTAGAGCTGGCAAATGGACCTAACATGTCGGAAGCGGGAATACTGCATACTCTGAGCGAGTGCTCCCCGGGCCAATGCGAATCCGATAACTTGATTTACCCCCAATATAACCAGAGTGTATTCCACGCCAATCGGGTGCCAACATTCTTGCCCGCTCGCCCGCTGCTCGAGTCACAGATCGACCATCCTTTCCCTGCAGCACAGCACGCATACCTGCGAATGCTGCATTCAAGTAACGACTCTCATTACCATTATGGTGATATCTGCAATCCACCGGACCTGTATGCCGCGTTATCCGAAGAGCAGCTGGATCCACCAGAAGAGGATATGAACCCAGAGGATCCTGACATGAAGCCGCACGAGCAAGAGCTTCGTTTTGAAGGCGACTTGTACACTCCGAAATGGGTTCGGAATCATGGCAATAAGAGGGAAGGGTGGTGTGGTATTTGTAAACCGGGGCGGTGGCTCGTTCTAAAGAACTCCGCTTTCTGGTACGACAAGTCCTTTACCCATGGCATCAGTGCGGCCACTGGTCAGGCGTTTATGGAGCCACAGGATGTCCGTCGCGTGGATGGCAATCCAGACGTATGGGAGGGGCTCTGCCATTCTTGCCATGAATGGATTAGTCTCGTCAGTAATAAGAAGAAAGGAACGACATGGTTTAGGCACGCTTATAAATGCCATGTCCACCAAGCCCCTAAGATAAAGGGCACCCCGAAGCGTCGTATAAGGGATTCTCGACCTGGGACCGCTAGATCTTCTGAGAGCGTCTAGTTTCTCGCAAATATTTCCCGTCCAGTCTTTGAGCTCATCGCATCCGGCATTTACCTTGGCGTTAAACATCTTTTTTACCGTTTTAATCCCTTCTATTGCATTTTATTTTTTTATTTTTTATCTTATTCCTTATTTTATTTTCATCCTGATTACCGGTTTGTAGATTATATCCCGTTGTGTCGTCGATGGCGTCTGCTTATACGTCGCATTCGAAACATTTTCAGTGTTGCATGTTGGTGTTGTCGTTGAAGGCTTTTAATTTATGTCCAATTGTTGTTTATTGGCGCAAGGAAGAGGAAAAAAAAGTATAGCATCATAAAGTGTTCTAATAATTTTTCTTCGTATCGATATTTGGATTTCTTGATTTCTTGGGCTTGGGATGCTGGTGGTTGGTTCTTCTACTGGTTCTTCTTCTACTGCTCCTTCTGCTTCTCGTTCTTCTCCTTGTTCTTCTGTGTCTCTTTGTTCGGTTTATTAATTGTATATAATTACTAACTAAAGTACTTACTGGCTTGTCTTCGAGACCATCCCGTGGAATCCCGTAGGCATTAGAAAATATATGGAATATCGCTTCGGATGTCTGAATACTAATACTTGGTTTTTTTATTTTATTTATTTTTATTTTATATTTCCCCCCCCCCCGAAATGTAATGCGCAAGCTCTATCAAATCAGGCTCCCATTTTCCGTGTTTGTGCGGACTTTGGTCTTGAACGACGGTAATTGAGCACCCAAGTAGTACTTCGTGAAAATCAATAGATGGAGAGGTTTGTTCAGCGATAAGAGGGCTCCTCTGATGGAAGCTTCTCGAACCTCGTCTCGGTCCCACACAATAGCACCGCTACATCCCTCCAAGTGCTGGTTGGGGCACCGTAATTTTCCTGACTTTGCATCTCCGTCCCGACACAAACAATAACTCCACGAGCAGGACCCAGTGGCTTACTTCGGCCTCAATACCCTTACGACCGGGTGATAACATCTGCCCGTGAGATTTTCCGTTTTCGCTTCCGTACCGTCGTTTTTTCCTCTTGTCTTCTCTTTTTTCGCTAGCTCCAAATAGCTGCCGGCTCACACGATCGATATCCTCGAAGCAATCGTACATCCCGCATTCTCACGAAAGGATCCGGTATTTACCTGAAATACAGAAAAAAACAGGACAGTGGCAAGCCTAAGAAAAATAAAAGAGATAGCCGCCAAACGCCGGAAGCATCTGCGCCTAGCCAGTTTCAGATCTAGAACTGCGCCTTGCCTTATATCTCCGCGGGCTATCGTTACTATTTCCACATAATTCCTACTATTTTATTCGACTCTCTCGGGACCTGCCTTTGCTCACTGTCGCCTAGGCCTGCAAAGGTAGCGAGGTGAAGCCTCATACTTTTTTCTTTCTTTTTTTCTTTTCTTTTCTTACCCATCTCCCTATCGGTCCTTCTCTTGGGTTGCTGTTGCATAGTTGCGAAGAGTTATGGAAAAATCACCTGTAGACCCTCCCACGCCAATGGATGTTGATGACGGGGCTACGCCTGGCGATGTTCAACCGGGGGTAGTAGGGACGATTGATCCTGAGGCTTGTAAGGATCTCGGGAATGATTTTTTCAAAAAGAAAAATTATACCGCCGCCGTAGCGGAGTACACGAAAGCAATCTCCGCCGATCCGTTGAATGCGACTTATTTCAACAACAGGGCGGCCGCCTTTATGTCCAATGGTGACTACCGAATGGCTTTGGATGACTGTCGGGAGGCAGACCGACTACAGCCGGGTGTGGACAAAACTCTGCTCCGGATGTCGAGGATCCTGACCTCAATGGGTCGGCCAGAAGAAGCCCTCGAGCTTTTAGATTCATCAGCTCGGAATGGCCAGACACCCAAGGGTATGTCGGCGTCAGACAGAAGTCTTCCTCAGCAGATGCTATCACATATCCAGAGCGCGGAGTCGTCGTTATCAAGCGGGAGCGGCTCCATGACCCTTTACGCTTTGGATCGTGCCGAACGGATGCTGGGTGCTGGCTGCGAGATTCCGAAAAAGTGGCGGTTGATGCGAGCAGAGGGAAACCTCAAAATCGGCAACGTAAATAGTCTTGGGGAGGCCCAGAACGTTGTGATGTCCCTGCTAAGGCAGAACTCAAAAGATCCGGATGCTTTGGTGATGCGTGGTCGAATTCTTTATGCGCAAGGAGAGAACCTCAAAGCCGCTCAGCACTTCCAAGAAGCATTACGGTGTGATCCGGATTTTAAAGATGCAAGGGTTTATCTCAAACGGGCGAAAGAACTCGACAAGAAGAAAGAGATGGGCAACGAAGCCTTCAAAAAGGGAGATTTTGACAGTGCTAGAGTATTATATTCAGAAGCCCTCGGGGTAGACCCGGAGAACAAAGGAACAAACGCAAAGATCTACCAGAATCGAGCGATGACCCTTGCAAAAGTATGCATCAATTCCCTTTCATTGGCGAGTTGCTGGCTCCAAGTTACTAAGGTCTGTCACATTTATAGCTTAAATTTTACGATGATGCGATAGCAGATTGTGATGCCGCATTAAAACTTGACCCCACATATACTAAAGCGAGACGAACACGCGCAAAGGTTCTGGGCCAAGCTGGTAAATGGGAGGAAGCCGTGCGGGAGCTTAAGTCTCTCTACGATTCGAATCCACAAGATGGCACGCTTCCGAAAGAGATACGACAAGCAGAGCTCGAATTAAAGAAATCACTACGGAAAGACTACTACAAGATCCTGGGTATTGAGAAAGACGCAACAGAGCACCAGATCAAGAAAGCATATCGGCAAATGGCAATCAAGTGGCACCCGGACAAGAACCCAGACAATCCTAATGCTGACGCCAAATTCAAGGATATCGGTGAGGCATATGAGACCCTATCGGACATGCACAAGCGGGATCGTTATGACCGTGGTCTCGATATCGAACCCGATCCGAGCGAAATGTTCGGCGGGGGTGGTATGGGTGGAGGAATCGATCCTAGCGTGCTGTTCGCTGCTATGGGTAAGTATCTTGAAGGACCCATCCATGCAAGGCACCATAGACATCTTGTCGATCTGACCATAGTTCTTATCTCTAGGAGGCGGTGGTGGAGGATTTCACTTCGGGGGAGCCCCCGGTGCAAGCCCCTTCGGTGGGTTTGGAGGTGGCGGCGGCCATTCCCATGGAGGTCGCTTTTCTAGTGGCGGCTTTGATTTTTGAGGGACTCAGTCGCATCACCGTGCGTTTAATATTAGATCTTTAATATAATTATTTGAGAGCGAGTGTTATCGGATTAATTGGTGAATGGAAACAGACTACTGTAGAAGTATTTCTGTCTACCACACGGCTGGAACGTGCGCTACAGACCGAGCTATAAGTTTATAAGAAAGCATATTATCGGAGAAAATTGACCTGGAAGGGCATGNTTTCCCCAGGCCCGAAGGACAGAGGAGGTTGGAGTCCAATTCGGGTTATTCTACGATATAAGGATTGGGAGTACTGTTTCGAGCACAGAATATAATTTTCACCGAGGGTAGAATTAAAAGGTTTCGTCGTCGTGGCCACCTTGCTCCTCCTCTGGTATCTCAAAGCCATCCTAGATATAACTGTTAGATCAAGATTCTTATTTGGAAATTCTAAGTTATCTACAATAAAGCTTACCTCTGTCGAATATAAAATCTCCTGAACTCTCTTTATGATGGCGGCTTTATCTTCGTGCTCATCCTCTATGGATTCTTGCAATAGAAGCTCTATGTCGCGTAGCTTGCTGAAGTAAAAGTCACGCTCACGTTCGAGACCGGTGACGCTTTCCTTGAGCCCTGCGATCTCGGCCTGAAGTGCGCTTGTCGATGCACCGCCCAATGGGGTTCTAGTCCTCGGCCCGGTAATCTGAGGGGTTGTGCCCCGCGCCTTAGGCGCTGCTGTGGAACGTGAGGCAGCGCTTGGGGCAGCGGCCATGCCTTGACCCTTCCGTCGTCCTACGGCATCGTACTCACCGCCAGGGAAGTTTTGGTCCCAGTATCGCTTCATCCATTGTAGAAACTCTAGGTTGTCCTGCATTTTGCATTTGACCAAACTCTCGACGGGGACTGGACGATCTATTTTTTTGCTGGCGAACGCATCTGTAAATCATAACGGTGAGGCTCATTAGCTAGACTGGTAGCTTGGCCGGCGTAAGTCGGGATCCGAAACATACTCGTCAGAATTTTGAAATTGTTGCGATATGCATATTCCGTGTTGACGTTGAATTTGACCCTTGACATCGGGAGATCGCCTGAATGTATGTATACCTATCAGCTTTTGTTTTTTCTGCTTCTCTCTTTAGTAAGCACACCGATGGACTAACCGTGGATGGAATCCAATATCTGACAGAAAGCAGCTCTATTGTTCGACAACTTGTCAGCGGGTATGATTTCGGCGGCCATACTGGGGAGCAATCGTACCCGGTTCCACATTGCTCGACCTTCGTTAGGTTAAGTTGCAGTAAGGCGTTTAGCCAGTTTAAAAGTTCCTGTCTAGGGGGGGGATCAGAGCCATCAGTCACAGCCAGTAAACCCAGTGGAGCGTGCATGTACGTAACGGATGAAGGGAGAGAGAGAGAGAACCAGGGAGACTCGGTGAAGTGGGAGACAATTACCTTGACTCTCCCATTTTGAACTAAAAAAAAAAAAAAAAAGAAGTGCTGTGGTATATCGGGAGGCGTATACGAATGATTGTGAAGAGGTTTTCAGATGGAAGCGTGTTGGGTTTCTACGTGTGTCGCGAAGGGGTCGTGAAGACCTTGGGTGGGGTGCCGTTGTTGACGGTACTCGCGGTTACGGATTCGAAACTTTGGAAGCTTAGCTATCAATGCTAGCACACCCGATGCAGGTAATCGGGATGGTACCGTCGTATCTGGCGTCCGGAGCGACAGCTTGCGATGAGTTTCGACTGGTTTGTAGCGTATTAGTAGGAGGAGGAAGGGGAGGGAGAGGAAGGGGAGAGCAGAGATTGGGTGAGTAGGGGAGGTAGGAGTTTTCTGTGGTGGAGCTTGGGAGAGGAGGCCAAAATACTTGGCGGGTGGCCCTCGACTCTCATTCGATTGATTCCGACAAAACCACTCAGAATCTGTAACATCCTTCAGGCACAGGGCAGAATTCAAAAGCACGTGACCATATTATGGGCGCCCATCATCCTTTCGCCCATTTCAGTCATCATCATCATCATCATTGATAGACAGGGGATAGAGCGCTTGCGAAGAAGTCCAGGCGGTCCTGCTTTCGCCGGGGTAGTTCGTCGAGGGCCAAGCTGCCCACCGAGTAGAGCTCCAGTTCCATCTCCTTCAGCTGGGCTAGGAAGCCGGGATTGGGACACACGGACACCCGTGCCTGGATGACGGATCCGAGAGCATCGTACAGGTTCAAGCTGCAGTACCTCATGAGATAGGCGACCACAATCGTCGGGGATCGTGAGATGGCAGCGGAACAATGCACTAGAACCTTCCTGCCAGCGCTTGTGCGGGCAGATTCAATGATCGAGGCTGCTTCTTCGCTAACCTCGCGAATCGAAGCGTCGGTGTCATCCGAGAGGGACAGGCGATGATACGTGACCCCTTGGACGGCCGCTGGAGGTTGCGAGCCTATGCTCAAGACATCCGTAATGTGATTCCGGACGAGCGTGTCCGCAGAGGCAGATGATTTTGGGCCGAAGCAGAGGAACGGGAGTATTGTGACCGCCATATTCAACGAAAAAGGATATCGGCTGAAGCTTATCAGACGTTTCCGCTGGACAAAAGGAGAGATTCGCGTTTATTTTATAGATGCACGAGCCGTACCTGTATACATACCAGACCAAAACCGGACACGATGACAGAATCTAATACGGTTTGCACACTATCGCTTTACGGCAACGGGGATTCTTCGTGAAGCTTAAAAGGTAGGCTGCTCATTTGGTTTCAAGCCTAGAAAAGGATACGGAATACACATAAATTTGATGTTTGAGCAAGTTGAAAATACACATTCGCAATCGCTGGGCGTCCCGCTTGGTCAGGGTCCAGGAATAAACCGTAACAGATGGAAAGCTGGGGGNNNGAGAGAGAAACGGAACTGGAAAGAGAGGAAGACAGAGGAAGTAAAGAAGACAAGAAATAAAATGAAAATAAAAATAAAAATAAAAAAAAAGAGGGGTTTTCTGAGCCTTAGTTATTCCCTTCAGGTGGTTTACTTTTTGGTTGTGTCCATTTTTCGAATTTTTTGTTCAGTAACAAGAGGCTGAAAGTTGAACTCCGTGAACTCAAACAGGGAAAAAGAACCATTAACATATATATGATATATATCGAAAGAACACAACAAGAATACGTAGAAACGGGGCCAAGATTGAAGAAGGTGTCAATGGCAGACAAGGACGACCGGGGGGTTTTTTTTTTTACGCGGACGCCTCGATTGAAGTTTGGGATGGAAGCTGTGGATACGAAACGGGAGACTCCCGATCGGGCTCATCTCTCAAATCCACATCCTCAGAACCCTCCTTCATCTTTTGTAGGGCAGCCTGGATTTCCTCCCGTAATTTCTTGATAACATTGAATGCCTCCCCCCGTGAGAGAATCTCTTCCGGCTTCGAAGGCTCCTTGATCTGGGGTGTCGCCGAAGGGGTGTGGTCCTCTAGGCTTGGGTCAATCATGGAAACATCGATACTAGATCTGGCACTGTTGCGGTCGCTAGTTCCCTCGGACCCGACGGACCCTTCCCGCTGAGCTTGATCTGCCGGACCAGAGTCGATATCCATCGCATCGTGTGGTGGAGCGGCCTTCTGGAGAACGCCGACGCTGTAGCGTCGTCTCTGGTCGGCTTCGAAGGACGCGGCGAGCGTCGATGCGGTAACGCTGGGGAGGGTGTCCGCTGTCGTAGTGTGGGCGGGGAGGTTTGGATAGCTTACACCGGTGGACAGGCTCGACATGTGGGTAGACGCGGGCGAGTGAGATGTATATGATGTCGGCGGCGTGAGGACGGGGGTCGGGCTGTTGTGGTGAACGGAGGGAGTCGGATGTCCGGAAGAGGTGTGCGGGCTCGGTGGGGGCAGAGACGGTGTCCGATTGTACGGTGAGACACCGGTGGTGGTGTAATGAACGCCGGGTTGGGAGATTCCGGACGCAGCTGCGGCGGCGGGGTTTTCGTAAAGGCTGCTGGATAGCTGCGTGAGGAAGTTATCCGCTTCGAGCAAATCAGCCTTCTTGTGCATCGTGTGCACCATGGGCCCGGGCGTGGGCAGTTGATAGTGAAAGTGCGGTCCGTGGGTCGCGGAGACGGTGGCGAGAGGGGCCGGATGGTAATCGAGGTGATGGGCCGATGCAGCTGCGGACTCGATGGCCACGCTGCTAGCCAGACTGTGAAGGCTGGCGAGACGGTGGGCGACTTCGGGGGTGTACCCGGGGCCGTATTTCTGACGTTTCACGTCATCCACGAACTGGGACATTTCGGCATCAAAGGCAGCTCTCTTACGAGGTAGCCCTTGGAGCGGATCGTGGGTGTGGCCGCTGCTGGTGTAGAAACCAGTGTTGGCTTGGGTGGCATAGGCGGTCGCTTGGGGATAGTAGCCGTTCAGGCCGTAAGCCGGTGCGACGGACGTCTGGACATACTGCTGGGGTACGGCGGCGTAGTGGGGCGGTTGTTGAAGGGACCTGTTGCCGCGACGGGGGTCCGCCGGCTCGGGGCTTCGGATCAAGACCGAGTCATCGGCGTGGGTTTTGATGTGCTTCTTGAGATCCTGGGGTCTCTTGAAGGACTTGCTGCAGATTTCACACTTGTGAGGCTTGAGAGGCACGTGGACGCGGATATGAGAGGTGATGTGGTCTCTCTTGACGGTGGTTGTGCGGCAGGTGCCCCAATGGCACTGCAGGCAAAGGTTATTGGTTGACTTTCGGCCGACGTGGACATCGCAAAGATGGGTCTATGTTGGGAAAAAAAGAGAAAAAATTAGAATGAATGATAACAACTTGCTTGGTTGGATGTTTGAGGGAGGGGGTTGCTTTACATATAGTTCATCGGGGTTCTCAAAGATCTCCCGGCAGGAGCCCCACTGGCAGATGAGGTTGCCGTGCTGGTTATCGGTGGAGGATGAACCGGCGATGGCGGATTGAGCGACCACGGGGGCCGATGCAGAGGTAGCTGGGGTCTGGGTAGCTGTGGAGGTCTGGGCGGAAGAGGACGAGACCTGGTTCTGGGCGGCGGCGGCGGCGGCGGAGGACGCTGACACAGCCGTGGGGGCGGAGGCGGCAGCGGCAGCGGAGGTTGTGACTGGGGAGCTGGCGTCGGTTTGCACAGCCTGGGAGGAGGTGGAACGGGGTTCCGTGCTATCCATTTCGAAGGATGTGATGGCGGTGATGGCGATGGTGATGGTGGTGGTGGTGGTGATGTTGAGGTTGACGAGGCGGACCTGGGACGACTGGAGGCATAGCTTCGGGTTAGCAAGGGAAAGGAAGAGGCCGAGGAAGGATCACCCAATCAATAAATAAATCAATAACAATAAATGATAATCAAAATAGGAAAAAGGATACGGAGTATCGGGTGAGCTGGGGGAGGGGCGGAGGAGTGACTCTGTATATATGTATATATGTATATATGTATATATATGTATATATATATGGAAAGAGCGGAGAGGAAGAAGAGAATCCACACAGAGACAGAGCCAGAGCCAGAGGAGAGAGACAGAGAGGGAAAAAGCCAAGACTCTTGGTTTCCAAGACCCTCAGTGGAAAATACCACAAGAAAAAAAAGAAGAAGAAGAAGAACGATATCAGAAAAGGTCACCGAGTTTCAAAGGCCCTCCCGTCCGTCGGCGAGCTCGAAAGAGCTGGTGATGGAGCCGGTCTGATCGGGGGATCGGGCGGGAGTATTTCAGACGGGTTTTCTCCAATTCGCGATGATGATGGAAAGAGACGAAAGGGGAGGGCTGCGGGGGGGAAACAGAACACAACAGAACCACCACCACGCAGAAAACCCGACCAAGCCAGAGAGCAAAGAAAGCTATCTCCCAAGACCAAGAGACCTGGAATATAAAAAAAAAAAAAGAGTAAAGAAAAGAAAGAAAAGAAAGAACGAAATGAAATGAAAAAAATGAAAGAAACTCACCTAGACTCAGAATCCCAAAAAAAAAAGAGAGGAGAAGACCGGATCACAGCAGAAGAGGAGAATAGAATAGAATAAAAATAAAATAAAATAATGGGAAAAAAAAGAATTGAAGGGAAGGGGAGAAAACCAACACGGTCAGAAGTGGAATCCCCCCCGGTTTAAGTACCCTCTGCCTCTGCTTTCTGCGCTGCTCTGCCCTCTCGTTCGTCCCGCAGAGCCTGTCCTTCCCCTTCCCACACCCCCAAAATCACCCGGCTCCCCCCAATAACCTCATCGCCGACCGAATTTCCTCGCAAAAAACTGGCGGATTGCGGGCGTCGACGATGCCGAGACCTTCGCCATCGCCAGCCGCCATCATCTCCAATTTTTTTGAGGCTCAGAGCTGCCCCGAAGCCCTTCAACGACATTGCTCTTGGCGCCCGCAACACATTCTGTTTCACCCGCCAAGCACTTCCAAGCATTTTCATAACTTGGCGCCAATGTTTGCCCAGGCCAACCAAGCCTTGGCATTGTCTGCATCCATCGATCGCCCGGCCTGAACTGACACAGCCCGTTCACCAAACAGGGCAAGTCGGCCATCCTCTCCGTTGCCCCCTATGAGATCACAGAGTACATATGCACATATATACATACATAATCAACTACATACGTACGCATCAATCTGAGCCAAGTGAATGAGTGAGTGAGTGAGAGTAAGCACGTGGCTCATAATAGGTATTTACATATTTGTACCTCAAAATGCCAAGTCAAGTACTGCATCCTTGGGATATGTCACAGGCTGTTCTAATCTACCAAATAAACCCGACCGAATATTGAAAAAAAAAAAAACTCCGTCTACCCGGATCTCTAAGCCCGGAAAATGAAATAATCAGAAAAAAATAAGAAAAGAAAGAAAGAAAGAAAAAATTGGCGATAACGATCAAAATAATAACAAGAAACGAAGAAACTAAAAACGAAATGAATAAAATGGAATAGAAGAAAATAGAAGAAAATAGAAGAAATATCAGCTACCCTGTTACCCTGTATCCGTGCCCTGAGGGGGTTTGTTCGGACCAGTTAGAGCATGCTCCCCAGCCCTCGGATCCCATTCGAGAAATCCAACACCAGCACCTGCGAGTCCTGACTCGTGCTCACAATCCGTCTATCGTCTGCCCGAGCCGCAAGTATCCAGCTCCCATGCCACCGCGGGAAATTCAGTAACGACTTCCCCCCCTTGAGATCCCATACTCGAACGCTCTGCAAAAACCAATCCTCATAAATCAGTATCTCCACACACACACAAAGTAAATGTAGATAGCGCATATAGTATATATTATATGCGATACCACACATGGTATCAAGGATAAAAACGGGGATTGATGGGTGCATGCAAAAAAAAAAAGGCCTCAATGATTCCCTACATACCTGATCGTAGCTCCCGCTGATGATTCTGCCGTTCTCGCTATCGAGGTACAAACTGCGCACCAGTGACTTGTGCGCGTCTCGGATCTCGTATCGAAGGCGCCCGCTGCTGACATCCCAGACCCGGATGGATTGGTCATTGCCTCCGGACACAATCGTCTGGCAATCCTCCGATAGCTGGATGCACGCCAGCCCTCGCGTGTGCCCGTTAAACGTCCTCACGCAGTTCCCGCTCTCGATATCCCAGAGCTTGATGCTGGCGTCCCCCGAAGCGCTAGCCACGAGGTTGCCTCGCAGCTGAACAGCATTAACCGGCCCCTCGTGCCCGCGAAGCCGGTTCAACAGCAGTCCCGTGGAGCGTTCCCAGACGCAGATAGAGGTATCCTTCGAGCACGAAACAATGTGCGAATCGTCAAAGCAAACATCGAGCACTCCCATTCTGTGACCGGGTAGCGTGAGAAAGGGCTCGAAATCCGGAAGCGAGTAGACGATGCACGTGTGATCGCTCGACCCCGTCACAAGGATACGGTCGTCGAACTGCAAACATAGGATCGAACCTTTGTGATAACCTATCCCGCGAGATCCCGGCTGGGTTTCATTTGACCCCCCTATAACTTTGATGCATTTCCCCATAGCGATATCCCAGACCCTAACCGTCCGATCCCGTGAACCGGTAACAATCTTCTCCCTGGAAAGATTCACGTTAACCCGGGATCCCCTATCGCCTTGGAGGTTGGGGAGAAGAGAAGGTAATTACTGATCAAACTGCACACAGTACACTGAGTCCGTATGGCCTTTGAGATACGTCGGATTGACCTGGCCTTTGAGCCACCGTCTGTTCAGGCTCGTTTTGGCCTCAAACATCGACTTCCAGTCCCTCCCGTATGGCTGGCCTTTCCACCCACCGTACTCTGCTTCGAAAGTATGTCTCCACAGGTGTGAAGAGAGCGCCGCCGAGCGCCACGAGTGTGATACCAACTCGCAGGATAGAAGAGACCTGTGATCCAAGTAGGATAGAATCTGTGAGACGATTTCAGCGGGAAAAACCGTCATCATGTCTAAATGGAATCAGCTCCTCTCCCGGGATTCTCGTACCCCAAAATACATCTGTACTTACCGATGCCGACATTGCTATCATGTCGGTCCCCTCCAACGCTGCTAAGAATTGTGCCGAACCCAGCCGGTATCAAATGGCCGAGAACCTTTCGGCGGCTACCAATTGACAACCTATGCACTTTCTCTTTGCCTTGATTACTAGTCCTACTACTTCCCTGACCGGGATTCGAAAGAAAGCCTCCGTGGGATATGATGACGGCTTTGAGCTGACTGTCTTTATTACTGTTACGGAGTTTTGAGAACCACCCCTGAATCGTCGAGGTCGGTCCTGGGTTATCGCTGATCATTTGTAGCGCTTGTGAACCCCGCGCTCGGCTCTGAAAATCTTCAACCCGAGAATACACGCCATCATTGTCGACAGACCTAACAGTGGAAATGTTTTCGGTAAAGTTAAGCGGGGTGTCGTTCCGCTTTGGAGGAGGTTCTCTGAGGATACGGGTCATGGTGGATCTTGCGCGGGTGGATAACCGGGTCCGCAAACCCGGCGAGCTAGTAGCGTCGCCCATTCTGCTGCGAAGCCTGCGACTCTACGGGATATAATCAAAAATAAAACTTGGTCCGTACGATAGCGGGGGAAAAATGAAATCCGGAAACAAGCGATTTAAGTCGGTGGTATTTCTACTCGGCCCATAGCACTGGGGTCGAACAAATCGGGATCTTGACTTGAATGTCTCGAAGGTCGATTTTACTTCTGACACTGAAAGTTTACTTCCAGTATCGAGGGCGCATGTTAGAGCTTTTCGTGAAAAAATGTTTGGAAATGTTAGGTGGACATCTGTCGCTGAAGTAGCCTTTTCGGCGCGGTCGGTCTCGAGATCAAAGCCAGAACAAGGGGACCGGTCAGCGGACAGGTGACATGTCGGCGGGAGCAGTAGGCAGGAGGGTTATCTTATCCCACTCCTTACTTAGGCCTCCAGGTCGTCACCAGGCCGAAGTCACCAGGCCTTCGGGGTTATCTTTTGGAAATTTTGATGATTGAATGGAGATGGGAGAGCGCAAAAAAAAAAAAAAGGAAAAAGAAAAAAGGAAGAGTTTCAAAGATACGGGTGCAAAGAAGGGTCCAGCTTGGGATATATATTTGCGTTCGCGGAGAGGGGAGACAGGGCTCGAGGCTTTTGGGCTTCGGCTCTTTCGCGGCTGGGTGCCTGTAGGAACCTAACTTGGTGGGCATCCAGACCGGAAAGACCCTGCATTCTCTAGATTGAGACGCCGGCTGGGCCTGGCCGCGAGGGAAAGGCAGCCCAGTTGGCCGGAGGAGGGGTGGCCAATAGACCTTGTCCGGCGTCTTGGCCTCGAGGACCTCTAGCACGAAGTGTGGGTGTCTGCAGAACAGAGCAGAGTAGAGTAGAGAGCACCGCACCTCTCGACGGAGGCTTAGATTCGATTGATTAATTAGTTACATGTGCATATCAGTAATTGAGCAAGTGGTCAAGCAGCATCTGGACAAGAAACCTCACGTAAGCACGCGGTACGTGTGAAGGGATCACTTCGGTGATACTTACTGGAGAACTCCGTGCACATGTCTATACTTGCTCATGTACCCTGAGGACTCCACTGGAGTACCAGTACCTGCAGGCTGGACTAAGGTTCACAGAATATTAGTATCAATACTTAAGAGGTACTCGGGTAAGTAAGTACTTACTTAGTAGTCAGAGGGAGGAGTGATAAAGGAGAGGGAGAGGGAGAGGGAGAGAGAAGAAAGGATGCATATGTCCGTCTGTGAGAGGACGTTGGCTGCTGGCTGGCTGGCTGGCTGGCTGGTCGGTCAACATCATCACAACACAACAACAACCACAACCACAACCTCCTCTCCTCCCTCCCTCCCTTCCCCATCATCAACATCATCGGTCATCCCCCTCATCAGCTCTCCCTCCTCTGTCTAGCCATCCGGATATTCGCCATCTCCAGATCTCACGGAAACTAAACCGAGATATACATATATCATACCTGTACACGCGTTGACGGCCTCGTGGACCCCACCTCGCAAAAGAAAACTAACTGGCTCCAACAGCAGTGCTCTTGGGTCGTGCTCCTCCCCCGGAAATCCTCGTCGACCGAGGACTATCCTCACCCACCCACCCCTGTTTACCAGTCCGGGCTCATCGCACACATCATCTCGCCTCCTGGCCACATCCGTTCTATAACCCACTCGTCAGTAGCCAGCTCCTTATCGCAGGTACTCGCCGCCTGCGTAACGAGCGATTGAAACGATAGCCAAAGTGTCGGACCGTACCCAAGAACAGCAATACCCTGCTCATCCGCCGACAAGGCCACCCAACATGTCGGCAACCTCAGCTCCCCTTCTGCGGCCGCCGGTCACCGCTCCAACACTTGCGAGCCGCCCGAACTCCGGGGCTAGATCTCCAATGCTCTCTCTATCGATTCCACAATCAGCAGCCAGCCCCTCAGCCTCCGCAGTCCCTCAGGTCCTACCTACTCCACCCAGAGGTCCTCCAAAATTAAGGTTGACTACGACACCTAAACCAGAGATGCCGAAGCTGCAGATTGCTACTCCGGAAGGGACGTCAAGCGCTCCTTCGCAGTCTTCCAACCGCCGCCCTCGTTTCCCACCGCTGAAACCCGTTGCTGGAAGTTCGTCCGATATCAGCGTGGGCCGTAGTGTATCGTCTTCTCTGACAACTAACAGTTACATCACCCATGAAAGGTCTCCCGGGGGTAGTCTCTACGGCTTCACGAACGGTTCTCCCGATGGGGTTTCAGCAAACACCTCACATTCAAAGGAAGAGGACGATGCAAAGAGAGCAACGATGGATGTGGAAGAACTTGATGATGAAGGTTGGAGATTTGCGAGCCGGGATGGAAGAATCCAAGAATTGAGTAGTCTGGGCGAGGGCGCCGGGGGTGCTGTCACAAAATGCAAACTTAAAGGTGGAAAAACACTCTTCGCTCTTAAGGTACGCTCGATGTAATGCCTACTATGGCTTCGATGGCGTGGGAACTGACCTTGAAAAATAGATAATAACAACGGACCCAAACCCCGCGATCAAACGCCAAATACTACGAGAGCTCGAATTCAACCGGGGTTGCAGCTCACAGTATATCTGTCAATATTACGGGGCATTCTTTGACGAGACATCCGCCACCATATCCATCGCTATGGAATACTGTGAGGGCGGTTCACTGGATGCGATATACAGAGAAATCAAGCGCCTCGGCGGCCGGACCGGGGAGAAGGTTCTAGGAAAGATCGCCGAAGGTGTCCTTGAAGGTTTAACATACCTTCACTCCAAAAAAATTATTCATCGAGGTAGCATCGCCTTCCTTCGGAAACGAAAGGTTATACAAGATCTAATCCGATTCATATACTAGATATCAAACCCTCCAACATCTTAGTATCAAGGAACGGGCTCGTCAAATTATGCGACTTCGGTGTTTCCGGAGAACTTCTAGGTTCTAAAGGAGATGCGGATACATTTATCGGAACATCTTATTACATGGCGGTATGAAACTCGGGTCTAGACTATTTTATCGAGCCATACTCATAAAACTTTATATCTTAGCCGGAGCGTATTCAAGGGATGTCTTATACAATCACTTCTGATGTATGGTCACTTGGGGTCACACTTCTCGAGGTCGCACAACACAGGTTCCCATTCCCGGCAGACGGGAGCGGTGATAGACAACCTCAAGCCGGGCTGATAGACCTTCTCACGTATATTGTGCGTCAACCAATACCGGTTCTCAAGGACGAGCCCGACAAAGGAGTCAAGTGGAGCGATGCTTTCAAGTATTTTATTCAATGTTGGTATGTGCTTCTAGCTCCCGCAGTTGCTGTATCCATTCAGTTTTGAGTGAATCTGTCCTAATTGTGTTTAATCCATCAGTCTCGAAAAAGATACGGCCAGGCGAGCCAGTCCATGGAGGATGCTGGAACACCCCTGGATTGTTGAAATGCAGAAGAAGAAAGTCAACATGCACAAGTTCTTAGCCCAGGTCTGGGACTGGAAAGATTAGTGCAACGGTCTGTAAGAGCTTTTTACCAAAGTAAAGAATCGTAGTTGTCCATATATATTGGTAGAGTGTACATGGGGAAAGGGTTTGGGGTTATTGGAAGCCGGCTATGTAAGAAATTTGTTCTAGCATCTGCATTTAATTCATCAATGTGCAGCGGATAGCGCTCGTCAGTTGTGAGGCCTTGAGTGGTTTGGCCCTGTATTATGTCCTTATGTCCAATTAGCCTTCTGGGTAGGCCGCATTAAATATAAACCGGACTGATGTCCAATTTATAAAGCTACAATCAGGTTTACAAGGATTATCGAGTTCTGGAGGAGTAAGTTCACTAGCCCAAAGAGCCAACCATGGGGTGTATCGTTTATTGGTCACACACGCACGACAAGACTCTACATACACGTAAGAAACCGATCGACCCACCATATGGGGCATCCCTATTCTAGGATCAAGGGCATCTCTACTGCCCAGAATTAGTTAATATAGCTTAGTAATAGTTGGGTATGAACTAAACAACGGTACCATACTCCTGATACATTCGAGTGTATATAGTTTTTTTTCTGTATACCTTTCGTGATATAGATCGCAGCACTCCAAGCTCGAAAAATGCCTTGGGTATCTAGTCGTTTCAGGTTTGATGATTTTTAGTGTGTTCTCTTATGTCCAAAAATAGGGTCCCAATCCTCATCATTCATTCCCATCTTCAAAAAATCGTCAAGGTTGACAGGATACTGGCTATTCAATTTCATTTGCGTCCGATCTGATGTACCTGGCGCGATCTGGCTGAAAGCCTCGAACACCATATGTTCATGATCTGCGGCCGAACCCCCAGCCACGGGAGCTGATAGCCCCGCGTAAGGGGCCCCGTGATTTCCAAACCCGGGGTTATTCGGATTTTCTATAGAGTATACGTAAGGTGGAAGAGGGCCATAAAGCTGAACCTCAACGTTGTCAAAAGATGGGCTCCCACTACCACCAAGACTTTGTCGGGAAGGCCCAGTTGCCAACCTAGCATCCTGGTTAAATGTATGATCACCAGGGCTCTCACCACTCAGCGGAGCATCAAACATCATAGCCTGGTTTCCATACGCAAAGGCATTTGAGGCAGGAAACATCAAAGCGTTTAGATCAGGCATCCCGGTGAATCCGCCGAGATGTTGTTGTAGCGAATGCCTTGCATCTTGTGCCTCCTTCATAGCTGGAGAAGACACCCCTAATTGTCTGAGCGTTAAGCTCTCATCCGAACTTCGTCTCGCTCCTGCGTCGGGCAAGTTTCCTAGTGTCTTCATCGATCCTGCCCCAGAGATCTGGTGCGAAGAGGTTGCTGGAAACGTATTCGACCTGACTGATGGTTGATCAATCTGCATGCTGTAACTTCTTGTGACCGGTGGGGGGTCTATCCCGGGGAGTGGGGGCGCTGGAGATGATGCCCTTCCACGTTTCTTGGTTTGCGCCTTCCCGAAACCTTCGCGGAGGCGGTTGGGCAGTTGTTCAAATAAAGGCTATATTGCTTAGCACACACTCGTTGGCCCAGCCGGTGGGAGACTTGCTTTTACTCCCGAGATAATTTTTCGGGGGGAATTCGACTTACTTTGAGAGCAGAGGAACAGCGTTCTCCTGCCATACTCGAATCTTTGAGAGAAAATATGCATTCCTTACCGACAGTCGCGTCCCGCAAAACAGCTGGAGCGTCTGGGTGTGTTATATTTTCGAGTACGAAATATAAGAGGGATAACACAGAGAAAAAAGAAGTGTATATCAAAAACCAATATGCTCCGCTTAGGATATCACTATCTTTCATTTGTTGACACAGGTGAACTATTTCCCGGCAGGTGTTGATACATGCTGCAGCACTCGCAAAAGGTCTTTCATCCCGAATCCGACCGTCTCGTGGTTGAGCGACATAATGTATGAATGGCCTATACAGCACCATTCTAACATGCGCGATAGAAATCTGAAGAAGGTACTGAGATCTTTTGAGGAGTGAGCGATATTCGGAGACAAGGGGCGCTATCAGCGGCAATGACAAACCTTAAGAACCGAGGAGAATCATCGCCTCTACGCAGGTATGCGGGTAGTTCCTCTTGCCATTTTTCCAGATCTTGTTCTATCTCGCGGACAACAGCATAGCTTATCATATAACCATTTCGCTTACCATAGGTACTCGGCTGGACTCCCTTGATTGGATATATCTTCTTGATGACCTTCCCAAGAATATGAATAAGCCTAGTATGGGCATTCGCCGCTGATGTGCTATTGGGTTCTCCCAATACCCCGGGAGTTATCCCATCTTTCGTTATATGCTGATCATCAACCTCTATAGGATACTCCTGATCAATATCTTCGTCATGTATCATCCTGGGCAGTCCAATCATGGCGCTGATGGAAATATCCATTTTTTGAATTGTGCAAAATATCCTTTTTCTGATTTCTGCCTCTATAGGGTCAGGGAATGGAATCTTTCGATGGAGTCCAAGTCTGAATGAGGCACTAACTGCGATCCCGATGTAGGAATAACATGTTGTTAACTTTGCGGAAGACTGAAGAAAGATAATCATCAAGAGAACACCCTGTAGAGATCTGAGATCTCTACAGTCTGTAATATCCATCAATCTTCTCCCCGCAGTGAAGTATTTCGCTCTGGTGCTCGTCAGCAAGTAGTTCAACTCATCACTAAGACGTTATAGCGTTAAGTGTTGATAGACTTACCCCTCATCGAGAACATTCGAGATGCCGAGTTTTTCTGCCTTTCTTGTAAACACGCAGCCAATCGCGAGAGCAAAGTAAAAGAGGGGTAGGAACGAATGCTCTTCGTTGCCGTATTCTTCGAAATCGCGAGCGTACAAACGGTCAGCAAGACTGTCGAAGGTCGGTTGGTGAATAAATCGAAATAGAAGCAAGGCTTCGCCTAGGCAACTATTGGCGAGTTCTTGGGCAATCTCTCGTGGAGGCAAGGGCATTGCATCGGACAGATAGGCGCTGCTAGGCGAGCCGGTATTTGAACGTGTCGGCTCAAGATTGGGACGGAAAGGCCGCAGCCTGAAAAGTGCAGAGGCTCCGAGTTCGGGGCCAAGGAGGTCACCGAATTGCTCCTTCAGCTTGTTTAAATAAGTGAATCCAGAAGAATGTCCATGGAAATCAAAGCGACCGGATTCGTCGAGATCGAGCCGTCCTGTTGCCTCTACCATCGTTTCGAGTAGAGCCTCTTGATCCTGGGCATGATCTTGAGCGGTTGCCGGGGGGGTTGGTTTGCTGAGGGCCGTCTTAACTGCTTCCTGAACTTGTGGAAGTGTCTCTGCTTCGAAGCTGGGGTGGTCGACATCCATGTCTGGGAGTACAGACTTGAAGAAAGAGTCGAGCCGTTGCAGCCGACCTTCCAAAGCCTCGATGTATTGTGGTGTCGGGTTTCTGCGTCTATTCGAAGGTTGGTCATAGGTACACTCTGAATTTGGTCAAACTTCTGTCAGTTTTATTTTCAGTCCGCGTCGAGAGCCCGGATTTAATGGAAATGCCGTCCTACCGTAGCTGTACACTGAGCAATGAGTGCAGGGCTGCAATCCATCGCACTTGATCTTCTTCCGGCGACAACAATCGCAAGCACGTGTGACACGCCTTCGTTTTTGCAGCGGAACCGGTTTTACGGGATTGGAGGATGATGAAGAAGTGTGAGCTTTCGAGGTGGCACCGGGGCCTGTGCTGGCTTCATCCCAGCTCTCTGGGATGATGTCGTTCTCAAAAGAGGAGCCATCTGAAGAATCGCGGTCGCCATCATGATCTGCCATCACCTAGAAACGAATCAATACTGATAACATGATAACTATGGGGGGGGGGTTGCAGGGCGGAGTGCTATACACCATCGATCACCACCTTCGGGGGTTGGCTTCTGGTGGAAGTATTCGTTACTTGTTGAAATATTCCCCTTTTTTCTCTCTTCAGACTCTCCCTCNTTTTTGAGAACAAGAATGATGATGATGACAATGATGGTGATGACAGAAGATAAAGTAATGATCAAACTAGACGGGCTTGGGCCGGGGTCGGGAACAAAAAATGTGTTGAATTTGTTGCAGTATTGGTGTGGCTTGGCCGGGCTCTTTGTCGGACAAAAATTGTGTTGGCAGATTGGCAGACTCACTCGTCCGCTTTCCGACAACACCACAGAAGAACAAAAAGTTCAAGAGGATGAGCTGAGATGCACAAAGTAAGTGTAACAAGATCAGATCCTCGTCTAGAGAAATGAATGTTATGGTCGTGGGGGAGGCTGAGCACGGCACCGGTTAGCTGAGGCGACGAGTGGGGCGTTGGAGCCGAAGGAAGGGAACCGTATTCGGCCTTTCTCCTGATTTGATCTTTCTGGAAGATGGTGATGCCCTGAATCTTCCTTACAAGCCGACTCTCCCGGGAAATTTTATATTTATAACCCTTCCTGGCGTGGGCGAGAGCAGATGGGTTGCGACGGGGAAGAAGCAACTCGACAAAGAAGAATTGACCGCCGTGGTGTGAATATACACAGTAGGGACCCAGGCGGCAAGCAGATAATTCATTACTTAAGCATCTTAGCTTCTTAGCTTAAGTCCTTAAACTCCCTCAGAAATCGTACGAAGAAAAAACAAAAAACACAAAAACACAAAAATGCGGAAAGTGGAGGAGGGAAAGAAAAAAAAAAAAAAAAAAAAAGGATCAAGCAAGCCTCTTCACGACGGCTAATTGCGAGGATAGTAGATGTTAAGAATGCCTAGACAACCTTCTGGCTTGTCGGAGCTGCTTCTCGTCTAAACCCTGACTTGAGGAAGCTTTGGATTCGATCCGATCGAGTCAAGGTCGGGGACCTGGTGGGTGAGTTATATCCCATGCTTGGTATGCATTTTATGTACCGGATACCTTACAAGTACCGTTTTATAGGCGCCACAAGTGAAAGGACAGATGATGCAGAGCAAGCAATTGGAAATCATTAGGCAGAAGAAGCTCCATTTCCAATAAAGCAACCGTTAACCGCCTCTAGACGCTCGCCGGTTCAATTGAGCTCGCCAGCGCTGTCTTGAAGGACCCACGACAGCGAAACAGGCAACTTACATATGTAGTAAAGTTTTGCACTTATCTTACGTCAATGTTATTTTTATTATTTGGTATTGTTTTTTCAATGCTAGGATATCTACATAAAGAGAGGATACTTTCCAAGAGGACTATCTGTCGAAACGAAGCACTTTGCAGACGGGGCACACACATACGCATATACACAAACACACCAAAACGTGCGCCTTGCTCTATCACTTACCTTTGATTCCCTATTTCATCTTTTACTATTGTTCTTTCTTTCCTTTTCTTTTCCAGCACTTGCCCCAAAGATATACTCCCCAATGGACTGCCCAGAAGCAGCAGTACATGTCAGGGTTGAGGGGTAGTGACGCGGCTTTCTCCACCTATAGAACGGACATGGTCGTGAGCTTGTCTTGGGCCATGCAGGCGAAGCGCACCGGGCACTGAAAACGTGGGCTGCCGGGTAACCACGAGCACATCTTGGCAAGCCACCTACGTAGAGCTACGTCGGTGTGGGACCAGGGTTATTCCAATTGGTTGCGGTTGCTTTCTGCAGCCTTCGGAGAACGGCGCTGCGGTTTGGGGTAGCCTTTTTACCCACCACTAACAAAATTGCGCACCAAGGCAGGTTGAGTAAGCAACAAGCAGCCCGGCCCAGCACTTTGTTTCGAAGAACAAACTGGCACAGCACCGTGCTTTTCACCACCAAGATCCTTGGAACTTTCGGCGTGGGAGTTTCGGACGGCTGGTGCGACTATTAGTATGCAGTTTGCGTCGACTAGCCTGAGGAAGACCCTACCTGTTGTATTTTGGAGAATCTCCCAACCCGAAAAGAACCACACATCCAACGAGAACATGCCAAGATGGAATGAATCATGCGCGCCCGTTCGCTTTCTGCAAGACCCTTAAAGGCATGTGTCGGCTGTGATACGGTCTCGCACGGCTGGGATTCGACACACCAGTCCCGAAGATCTGACCTTGATCTAAAAGAAAAGATCCCATCGAATCTTCGACCCCCTTTTGATGCTTTGCAGCTTTCTTAAGATCTTTTATTAAATGCTGCCCTTGGATTCGATTGTCTCCTATTGCAAAATATACGCTGGCCGGCCGATGTTGATTATTAATGAAAGGCTAAATGATTTCAGCGCAAATTATCTGAGCCCCCTTGCAAGACATTCACATATTGGGTAATAAATATTCAAGTATTTCGGATGATACTAAGACGCAAATGCTCAAGTGTACTACCCAGGTGTACATATGTACCTGGTGATTTTAATAAGCTATGGCTATAGCGATTGGGAACTCCATGAAGTCTGCAGTGGCGTCTTCCGTTTTCACACACACACTTACATAGTGTGCCCAAAAGTCTGGAGTCTCTTGGGCACATATATAAAAAGTACATGGGGGAGGCGCGCCTCATATTTTCGGGCTGAAAATTAATGGTCAACAGCACACCTGCCTCTCCCAAGTTCTTTTTTGATCATTGATTTCCTAGATTATCGGCGTGATGTCGAGATCGAAACCAACCGTCCGAGGCCACTCTCTGTTAATTCGAAGCCAAATCATAACCCCCAATGGCATGATAATTTTAGATGAGGCATCAGGATCCTCGAGGTTATACCCTGATTTCTGTCATGGTGGCCTCAAACCTCATGGATGGGGAAAA
>JAJTTS010000017.1:834325-869681 GCA_036971165.1 Arthrobotrys iridis | reverse complement strand
CACCTGAGGCGGGGTCGGCCAAGTTATAACCCTGGTGCGGCATATTCTCGAATCAAAGCGCTCCGAGGTAGGGACTTGCCTTCAAGTACTTTTTACTGAAGCACACTTATCATAATATGCCGACATAAGCACCACCCTCGAAAATGTACCGTGTTAATGCTGCATGCGCTCCCTTCCCTGTTTCTCCGCGCATGCCTGAGCCTTTAATCACAAACGTATGTTTGGGGGGCTCCTCATGCACATATGCATAGCAAGTGCACAAGAAAAATGCGAAACACGATTTACGTATATTATATGAAAGGGAATTCTGAGTGTACAAAAGTGGAACTTGAGGGCGTGCCTCTTTAACCCTCTTGCTTGACTGTGCTAGTTTCGCCGGTCCTATGTCAGTGGCGTCATGGGATTGCTCCGCTGGTGGGCCGTCTCCAGAGCCACGAGCTAGGTGGGGCGCTCCAACCACTGCGTGGCACCAACCCGTAAGTAGAAGAGCCTAGGATGATCAATAATAGGGTCTTGAGAAAATACAGGGTTGGGTTCCTTAGATGATCTTTACGCCTGATTTGAATCGCGGAGACTTGTACATATATACCGGGTTGAGATACTGACGATTGCAGGTGAGGCTGGGAACTCGAGGCCGGGCTTGAGTTGTTCGTATCCTTACTACTTATGAACTTATGCATCTATCCAGGTACGGACCAAGGTACAATAGCACAAAAAGCCCAAAAACTTGACATTTCAATGATCGGAATGCTAATTGTTCTCCATTTCCAATAAACTGGTAAATACCTAGGTCTATGGGAACTGTGTAGCCGTATTATTCCATAACAAGAAAACTATCCCGTTTATTGGGATGTTCACAACATCGACGTCTTTAAATAAGGACCTAATTACGAACAAGAAGATGCAATATCTCTATTCAAACGAAAGAGGTTCTCGATTGATCACTAAGGGCGTGTAGGTTGGGTCAATCCAGACCGGGCGTGAAATTTGCCGATTTTTTGAAAACCCCTACGGTGTCATCGATTTAGTCAGTCAGTTTAAAAGGCAGAAAGGATAGTGGGGCATACCTCGAAAGATCAATACCAGCAAATTCATCTGTATCTGCCGAATCCCCCTCCGGGTCGACGTTTGTGGGTGGATTGGTTGGCTCGGTTTTAACAGGGCTCTGTTTCCCCCGGAAGATATTATCCTTATCCTTCACTGGGCTTCCAGCCTCCCTGAGTTTGCTTGCGATAGGAGGAAGCGGCTCTGGCGGGCTACTACTTCTGAGATGTGGGCTTTTGATCGGTGAGCTATGCTCTGGCCGTCCCGGGGTCAGGAAATTAAGATATTTCCAGAAGGGAGCGGGCGACGAGGTTGGCAGATAAGATGATGGCAGCTGGCTGATGGATGGCGGAGCTAAATGTGGGTTTTGTTTTTGAGGCGCTGGGGTGATAGCTGCCCCGGCAGAGCCAAAATTATCAACGAACGGAGAACTAGCGATCCGCTGAGATCTATCTCTCGAGGGTGACGCAGGCAATTCTCCAATTGATTCATCGCCTATTGTATCGTCCTGGCCGTTTGGGGTCTTTATAAATTGAAGGCATTAGATAGGCTCCGTCAAGAGTTTTTAGTAGATCGATCAAGTACCTTGTTTTTAGCTGCCGCACGGGAACCGCGGTCAGGGGTGAAAGCCTCCTTCGGTGTCACAAGCGTCGGCCCTAGTGTGGAATGCGGCGGAGGTGTAACCGAGCGAGGATTCGGCGCGGTACTTGTCTTCTGTCCCGCTGATGTGGATGGCCGGGAGGATGAGTTGGTAGCGAAGGATCCCTTCAAATTGTTGTTGGTCGCAGGTGACTTGAGATTCGGCGAGAGTATCTTATTTGCTTTGCTGACGGGACCCTTTTGAATCTTCTTCGTATACTCCTCCAAGTAATCCGGGGCAATCTGCCATTTCATACCTTTCCCTGGTTCATCAGTTCTTCGGGGAACCTTTTGGAAGGCCTGGTTGAGGGATAGGTTGTGGCGGATGGAGTTCTATGCCGTTTGTTAGGTCGAGCCATCTTAAATCATTGCGGGAAGTGTACTCACTTGCCACCCGGAGGCTGCAAATCGATAGAAGGCATAGTTCTCTTGGATCCAAGCGTATATATTGGCCAGTGTTAGTTTTTGATCTGAACTGGATAGAATAGCTTGGGCAATCAATATCGCATAGCTTAACGGGGGTTTGATCTCTTTCGATGACTCTAGAGAGTAATCTATGTCCTCTGTGGACTCGAGCATCAAACCCCTGTGATAACTCGGGCTGGTATGAAGCTCTTTGCTCGGTGTTTGTGCGGCTCCCGCTGTGTTGGGGAGTGGTTGTGATGCGCTGTGGGCTTGGCTACTGGAGCTACTTGGAGGCTGGCCGCTCAGACCTTGGGTTTCGGATTTCTTCTTCAAGTGCGATGACTTCCTTTTCGACTTAAGGAAACCGGTATCGGATGATAGCTGTGTCGATTGTGGGTGCGTTTCCTGAGAGTCGGGTTCCGGTAGGTATTCCGCTTGGATTTCCTGAGCACGACGAAGCACACTTTCGACGACGACAGGAGCTTGATCGGGTAGGACAAACAACATCTGCACGCCAGCAATTTCAAACATGCTCCCGCTACGAAGTTGAACAGTCGTCCCCCGTTTGTGCTGCTCATCGTCGATTTTGACACCGTTTCTGCCAAGAACCTCCAGAATCCAGCATCTATATTCCACTGTGTCGTACTGTATCACCGCATGTTCGCGAGAGACCAATTTACTCGGACCGAGGTCGATATCAACTTCCTTCTCGGTGGGCGCAGGAACCGGCGGGCGTGAATCCGGGGGTCGGCCTATCGAGATCTTGAGGTCTTTGACGTAATATGTCCAGTCTCTGCCGCAAATTTTTGCGTAGGCGGTAACGCCGTCTCGATGATCTCGTGCGTTCTTATCATTTGCATGATCATGGGCAGCCACTACTTCGTTGGAAGGAACACCGAGTCCCGATATGATATTGTTGACTTGGTATTCGGACAACTGGGTAGCATTCGGAAACGAATCAACCTGAATCGAAGCCGGCGGGATGAGCGGTCTGTGAATTTCATGGGGGGGGGGGGTTTAGGAAATGACAAATCGGTAGGGCTAACCTTTCTGCGTTTATTCGGCATCTCGGGCGAGGACGGATGTCCGCCGTCACCACGACTCCGGGTCCGGCGATGTCGTGGGCTCTGCATTGGTAGAAGCAGCAAACGAGATTGGGAGCGGTTTTTTATTAAATTTTATCTTTTATAAAAAAAAGTTCCGTTTTTCTCGAGATCGCTTTATTTTATTTTATTTTAAATTTGAATTTAAATATATCTTATCTTGTTTTAATTTTGGCTGCGAGCGATTCCGATCAGAGGAATTTGAAATTGGTGTTCCGGATCGCGTCGATGTTCAGGGCGGCAGGAGACGGCGAGGGGGTTGGCAGAATTTGATTTTCGCATACGGCATCCGATGATTGCGACGGGAGGCGTATGGCGGGACCCAAACCCGGAGGTATCGTCGATGGGATGTTGGAAAAGGGCGAGCGAATCGAACCTTTGTCGGACAGAGGGGAAGGCAGCTGGGATGCTGAGGTTGGTGATGTTCCTGTGATGTCGGGGACGTTGGAGGGTTGGTTGAAGGAGAGGGGAGATCGAGCGGGCGGGCGAGTTTCAATCAGATGCCCCAAACAAGCATTGTAATCAGCTACGCGTCCCAAACACGCTTGCTTACCTGACCAAGGCCAAGACCAAGGCCAATACCAAGGCCAATACCAAGACCTAGAAGACCTACATAGAAGTAAGTACATAGTAAGTGCCTCTTACTGACTTAGCCTGATTATGTCCATCTTGGCCTCATTGCATTGACACCACCACCACTGCCACCACCCCTCCAGCCAGTCCCTGCCGACAGCGACTTCAGAATACAATTACTAAAATCGAAAAAAAAAAATTCAATAAGAAGAAAGGGAAAATAAAAATATATAAAAAATTTAAAGTTTTTGAAAAGGGAGGGAGGGCCTTCAAAAGCTCATGTGACATCACCGTATATATTATTCCAGAACCCGACCAAACAATTCACCAATGGCGGCGACGAGGGTGTCACTCACACGCCCTCTGCACCTAACTCGTGCTCTCAGCTCCCCGTCAGCTGCGCTCAAGACGAAGCCGAAACATTGCCATCCGATAATCTACACGAAGGGCAATATTGCCCCTCTCACCCATCGCCGTTTTCAATCCGGTCACGGCTCGCCAGGAGGAACGGGAGGTGGAAACGACTACCAATTAGGCCCGAGTAAGCCGGATATCACTCTTGTCCGTCCGTCATGATCTTGTACATTTCAGCGGAGTCAATATACTGAAATCCGACGCTTTCTCTAAACTTCCCCCCCAGGCCAGGAAGTCCAACCACAGCCGAATACCCAATCCTGGGCCGAATCCACACACGAGGAGGACACCTCCTCCCGTAACAAACAGCGACATGACTGGCGACAGACCGCCTATCGCATGGTAGAAAGCGCTGCGACCACCGGCGCCTCACTAGTTATCTTGGGGTAATTGGTTTCTCTCTCTCTCTCTCTCTCTCTCTCTCTCTTCGTACCCTCCCGCGTACGCTAACCACTGCCATATAGTCTAGCAGGCTTTGGATATCACAAGTTGGTCTACCTCTTTCTCTTGCTCCGAAAATCTTGTTTCGTGCATATAATAGATATCTGATCTCATGGTTTCCCTTCGGGGGGAAACACCGACTAGTCCCTAGATATTATAAGCATGTGGTTCTTCAAAAAATCAACAATGCCTTTGAGCCTGGTGATCCCGTCCTTGAGCTGGCCGCCGCTGGCAGGGGATCCACATCCGTCGTACCCGGCGGCACCGAGAAGGAGTGGTGAGTAGCTGTGTTCCACCTCACCCATACTTCATAGACCTGACGAGCGACAGGATCGTCCGGCCTGAGCAAGATAAGATCGATAAGGTTGTCGCTGGCGAGACTCACGGCCATTATTACCTTCTGCTAGGAGAGAAGGGCTGTGGGAAGACCTCTATGATTCTGGATGCGATGCAGAAGGTTGACGGCCTGGGGATCGCGATGATGGAGTGCCATGCCGGTTAGTGCTGGCAGTGTCAAAGTCGCAACGAGTCGGCCGGGGCTGATTAAAATATCCATAGATCTTGAAATATTCCGGATACGTCTCGGAAAGGCCCTCGATTTTGAATTCCACGAGGGTGTGTCTCCGATCCTTTTCAATTCGAGAGAAAGCAACGATTAAAAATGACAAACCATAAGATGGTTAAGTCTTGTATGAAAAAAAAAAGGCTGATTCAGGGTTTTATAGACTATATTGGTTCGCTCTTTTCGATCAGAGGCCCAAGGGATACCACTGCTCTTCTTGACATCGAGCGTGCATTCAACAAGCTGGAAAAGGTCGCCTTGAAGCGAAAACGACGAACAGGGAAACCGCTAGTGCTGATCTTCAACTCCATGCATCTTCTAAGAGATGATGATGACGGGCTTGACCTTATAGAATTACTTCAGCAAAGAGCCGAAGCATGGGCGGCGACTGGGTTATGCACGGTACTGTTCTGTTCCGATGACTACATAGTCTACGAAAAATTAAAACACTACGCGTCCAGAATGGAACTCATAACCGTCCAAGACCTGCCAAAGGATATGGCCATAAGCGCGCTTCGGCGCTATCGAACGAAGCATCACGCCGATCAAGAGTCTGAGGATGATTTGGAAAAGATTTACCAGTTGGTTGGGGGTCGCTTATCGTATCTCAGCCGGGTTGCTCAAGCTCTAAATATGGAGGCTAAGGCAAACGAGATTATTGAAAACGAGGAACGGTGGCTATTGACAAATTGCGGTCTTCTCGGTGAGGGTCAAGATGACGATGTGAATGAGTAAGATTGACTGTTGAGCCGGTCATGGAAATATATTCGAATTTATTAACACCTAATCGTCCAGGTACTCCAAATTCGCATCAGCCGCTATGGTTTTGTGCAGGGCCCTTGTTGGAATGGAGGACGAGGTTGAAGGGGGGATGTATAATGAGGAGAGGGGATGGAAGTTACCCCAGGTCCCATTGCACATTGCCAGGGAAATCATGACCAGGGCTGATTTTATACATCGATATGACGTGCGTAGGAGCCTGCATCTTCTCCAACACCCCCCCAAATATTCTGTAGCTGACGGGTCTTTCCTTAGCATCTGAACCTCTTCACCATCGATAGTAAAGCCAATGTGAGGGCGGATTCGGTGCCCATGGCATTAGCAATGCGGAAGGTTTGCAAGGATCCCAGGTTTAATCAACTGCTAGAAGAATCCCTGGAGCGAATCGGGGACGTCGAGAGTTTGGGCCGTACCCGAGAAATCACTCTCAAGGTAAACGATCCCTACCACTGGCTTGGTTCCTACAATGTAGAAATGAAGGAAGCTAATCTTTCATCGCTCCCGCCGACAAACAGGATCTGTGGGAATCGGGGAAATACGAGTTTACGATGCGGAATGCCAAGGGGTATACGGACAAGGTCATTACATTTACAGCGACACCTGCCGAGAAGCCAGACGACGAAGATGAAGGGTCTGGAGGGCAGAAATGATTTGTATTATACTGTGCGGTGCGAATCCAATATCTACATCCATAAGCATACAAATTTCCGACCAATTAAGTTAGACCCAGAGGTAAGCGTAGGACCCGAGAATCGTCGTGTGCCCTTCGGGCAACCCCCCGTCGGCCGAATGGCAGGTACCTACAGGCATGGCATGTCTCGCGAGATGCCATGCCGTTCACAGTAAGTAGGTTTCGGCTGCAAATTCTGCGTCGTCAGAGAAAAAAATTTTGGCGTTTTAGCAACCACGCTACAACACATTCATTCGATCATTCACATTCCTTCCTTTTTTTTTTTTTCTTTTCAAGAGAAACCCAAACTTCTCACTCATTCTTCTATCCTTCACCCACGACATTGGTATCGCTGGTTCATAGCGGTGCCCGAATATCAGCTGCTGGTACGATCCGAAAATGGCACAACCAGCGGGGCTTGGTAAGTGCTCAATTGGATCGTCCCGTCTTCGTCCATGACCTAGATCTCCCCGGTCTCGACTCTTCCCATCTCGCTGCACCCATCGCCTCAGAATGTAACAAGGTGCCTTGGGCGTCAGATCCTTAATCATATCAAGCTGTCACCCTCATGCCTTTCACACTCCCATGTCAATAATCTTCATCCATAGACCCTCTTTTAAGGTCATTGGCCTACCGACCCCCCCTCCAAGCGATAACCTTTTTAACTGTGCTACTCTTACGCCACTGCAGCCCTCGACTTTTGCTTTAACAAACTAGCTCCTTGCATAGGGAAACAAGAGTATTGAATCTAACAATCTTGTTGCATGTATCGCATAGATGAGCCAGAGCGCCAGAGCGCTGAGCAGGGCGCCACAAACGAGTCCGTCGAAGCTCAAGAAACCCATCTTTCAGAGGGTGGCTCTTCAGAAGTGAAGGCCGACTCAACAAATGATGTCGCCGAAACTGATATCAACGGCCATGGTGATGTTGAAAGCCCCCATGCTGATCAGAGTAATTTCCCCAGCCAGCGTATTCATCCCGGTTGTCAATTCTGACAATCCGTTCAATAGTGTTCCAGCTTGTTGTAAAGCTGCCTCACCGTCCGTACAAGATTCACGTTATGGTATGTATAAAAGATTTTGTGATCCTTCTTTGTTCTAGATATCGGCCATTCTGATGATCCATTTTCTTAGGTCTCAACCCAAGAGCAGGTGCAGGATATCCGCCAATCCATCATAGAACTCCCAGAAACATTCCAATACTCTTGCTTTCATCTCGAGCACAATGGAGAGCGAATCAACGACTTCGTCGAGCTCTCAGATGTCCCCGGTATCACACCGGACTCAGAACTTGTCCTCGTCGAGGACCCATACACCGAGAAAGAGGCTCGGATTCATTTGCTACGGGTTAGGGAACTTATCGGTGCCGCTGGTAGCAGGATCGATCTGATGGCTGGCGTCAATGCGGGTCAAACCCTTTTCTATAGCGTATTCGACGAGCTCGAGTCAACAGGTGCCAACCGCACACATCCGATGGTTGACTATGAATTCGAAGCACCAGCCTCGCTCCTCGATATGCTCCCAGCCATCCCCCAATCAGCCCCTAAGACAATAAAATCCCTTTCATTATCACCGTGGAACCCTCCGCCACATAACTTGCGACAGCGTGGGCACTTGTTGTATATACAGGCAACTACCTTGGAAGGAGAGCAATTCCACATCACCTCTCATGTCTCCGGTTTCTACGTTAACCGCTCGAGTAGCAACAAATTCGACCCTCTCCCGAAAACCTCACCTCGTGGATACTCTGCTCACTCGTTGCTCGAGCTAATCTCCCAGCTATCTTCGGAGTTTCGGACAGAGTTCAAAAAGCTTCACGAGTTCCAATCTAAAAAGGATCCACTCATAACTTTCCAGCCCACCAATGCCATCGCCGCCTCTCCGTGGCTTGTCCCGCCTCAAACTTCCCCTTACTTCTCTCATTCGGCCGATATTTCTCGATCCCAAGAAACTTTCCTGATTGCTGGGACTGAATCCAACGACACTCTGAGAGATTTCAACGAAGAATTTCAGTCAACTCGAGAGCTACCAAAAGAGACGGTCCAGGAACGCGTTTTCCGAGAAAGACTTCTATCCAAACTATTCGCTGATTTCACTGAAGCCGCCGTTAAGGGGGCAGTGCTAATTGCGAGAGGAGAGGTCGCACCTCTAAATCCTACGGAGGGGAGAGACGCCCAGATATATGTCTACAACAATATCTTCTTCTCGTACGGTGCGGATGGTGTCGGTACGTTCGCTGCAGAAGGCGGTGACGAGGCTGCTAGAGTGGCTACGGGAAAGGACATCCTAGGGGTAAGGATGGTGAACAACTTGGATATCACTGGGCTTTCAACACCCGGGACTGTAGTTGTGGATTACCTTGGCCGCAGGATCGTCGGACAGAGCATAGTTCCGGGGATCTTCAAACAGAGGGAACCTGGAGAAACACAAATCGATTACGGCGGTGTAGAAGGCAAGGATGTTATAGCTTCTAATGAAATGTTCGTCCCTACATTCGAACAGCTAAGCAAAGCTATGCGGGTCAAATCCCATCCTGTTTGGGATAAAGAAGGTGCTCGACATAATCTTGTCGCGAGCGTAGAGACCAAAGGTCTGCTGGGTACCGATGGCCGGAAATATGTGCTTGATCTATATCGCACAACCCCACTAGATGTCATTTTCTTGGAACAAAATTGGGAAAATGAAGATTCAAATACGCGATACCCTCACAGAATGGCGGTCTTGCGTTCAGAACTTATCGATAATATCTGGAAGGTCAAGATGAGACAATATGTTAACAACGACCTTGAAAAGAAGAGGAAGGAAGCTGAAGCCAAGGCTTCCGCTGACGGCGGAGAGGATAATAAGGAGAAGAGGGAGGATCAGGAGGCAATTGACCTCTCAGGTCTCTCATTTTCTCTTAATCCTGACGTTTTCACTGGCCAGAAACCACAGACAGAGGAGGAGAAGGAGCAATTCGCAAAGGATGAGGAAGACGTTCGACAGGCTTGTCAGTACTTGACTGAGAAGGTCATCCCGAGTCTAGTAAGTCTAATTTGCTCTTCACAATAAGGACCCCTTGTTCAACTAGAATCTAACAAAGAGTAGATCGATGACTTGAAAAAAGGGGATGTAGGATCGCCTATGGATGGGTACTCTTTGTCCCGTCTTATGCACAAGCGAGGTATCAATATCCGTTATCTAGGAAGCATTGCTACGCTCGCGGCTTCGGAAGGCCAGAAGCTACTCGCTGTCAAGGTACTGGCAGAACAGGAGATGGTTGCGAGAGCATGCAAACACCATCTGAACTCACTACTTAGGGATCTTCCGAGCCCCCTTGTCACATACTGCGTAGCTCACTATCTTAACTGCTTGTTGGGCACTGGCCTTAACCCCGATCCGAAAGCTGAGAAGGATGATCTCCTATGGACGGTCTATTCGAAGGGAAGCTTTGAGTTTGAGACGCTAGATCCAGCTAGTGTGCGACAGGCCATTGAGACACAAGTATTCCGCAGGTATAGATTCAAACTCGCTGAGTCTTGGTGGACAAATATTAAGCACAAGCAACTTCTTCGAGAAATCTCGTTGAAAATGGGGTTGCAGCTTTGTGCGAAGGAGTATACCTTCAACAAAACGGCTGCAATCGCTCCAGCTACCGTATCACAAAGTCAGGGTGCGACCAACGGCCAGTCCAAGCAAAGCACCAAGAAGAAGGGTGGCCAAGCCCAGTCCAACTCCACCGTTGCAGCCCCAGCTTTTCAACAACAGTTAACATTTACTCAAGAAGACATTGTCAATATCGTGGCGATTGTCAAAGAAGCTTCGCCGAAGGTAAGTTTAATCGGATCATACCGTATGTTTAATACGCTCGAGTTCTAATGTGGGTCTAAACGTTAGAGTCAACTTGCAGAAGAAGCTCTTGAGGCAGGGCGTATATCTATTCTACAAGATCAAAAAGAGTTGGGTCAGGAGCTTTTGCTTGAATCTTTGTCTTTGCACGAACAAATATACGGCATACTACATCCAGAGGTGGCGCGAGTCTACAATGCCTTGGCCATGATATACTATCAACTGGATGAGAAACCCGCGGCTGTGGAATTATCCAGGAAGGCAGTTCTAGTGGCCGAAAGGATCTTGGGAGTAGATAGCGCAGAGACTATTCTGTCATACCTCAACTTGGCTTTGTTCGAACACGCAAGTGGGAATACAAATGCCGCGTTGGCCCTAATCCGCCATGCCTTGAAAATGTGGAAAGTCGTCTACGGGGAAGGGCATCCGGACTCAGTTACGACTATGAACAACACTGCAGTCATGCTACAAGCTCTTAAGCATTATCACGACTCCAGGCTGTGGTTTGAGGCATCACTCAAACTCTGCGAGTCCATTTTTGGAACCTCGTCGCCGAACACTGCAACTCTGTCATTCCAACTTGCACAAGCCCTAGCTCTTGACAACGAATCTAAGGGAGCTGTGTCTCGGATGCGGGACGCTTACAATGTCTTCCTCCAGGAGTTCGGCGCGGAGGACAGGAATACTAAAGAGGCGGAAAACTGGCTAGAACAGTTGACGCAAAACGCCGTAAGCATCGCAAAACAGGCCAAAGATTTACAAAATCGCCGCCTCAGACGAGTTGCGATGACACCGCGGGTGACATTAGGGACAAGGCCACAGCCTGGTCTGGGCCTTTCGCCCAATGATTCTATAAAGCCCGATGATTCAATCAGCAGAGAGGGTATTGACTCACGCAGTATCGATGATTTGATGCGATACATCGAAGGCACGGAAACAAAGAAAGCACCAGGACAGAAGAAACAACCTGGGCGTGCCAACCCTAAAAGACGAGGTGGGAAGGCTTGATAACTAACTGGCTTCCCACCGAGCAGCTACTCCGAAATCGTCAACCTTCGGCATTACTTCTATATTTGCGATAGGGTGTTAGCGCCAGAACGCCAGTATTTTGAGCAACAAAATAGACTCCGCTCTTCTCGCATTTACTTTGCGCGCATATACGCATCTCGTACTGGAAAGGTAATTCGACTGTAATATAGAAATAGATATGATCCGGACCACCCTGTTGTATATTAGTATTTAATGTATATACTTGAACATACTGGGCACTTGGGTAGTTTCATCCAGCCATTTGTATGGTCCATGAGAGGATGAATTTGTAAATAAACATTTTATGAACACGCAGCTCACATCTTCTAATATACGCTACTCAGGTACCGGTCTCGTGACTCCGGTATACAAGTTTCTTAAGCACTTGGTATAGAAATTTTGATCGGGACAACACTTCTTTTCCAACAACCGGCGACAGGAGCTCGGAAAGAAACCCCAACGAGGCCTAGCATTAATCGAGAACGATGTAAATCAAGTTATCAAGGAGATATGGCATTGGCAACAGCCCTTCGATTTCAAATCCGATGCCGCCCAATACAGGGAGCCCTAAACGGATCTATTATCAAGAAATTCTGCAACCAAGAACATCGGCGTGGCCTCGCTATCGCCACCAATACAGGGCCAGGCGGTAGCAATGTATCCAATGGTCGCCCTGGCGGCGGCACCGGCTCTCCCCAGGTTTTTGATAGACACGTGAAACGGCTTCAACGGGATAGGGCTGCTGCGCGTGTGGAGGAGTCAAGAAACGTCGACTATCTACGAGATGAGGTTGCCAACAGGCTCGTCGAAAGATTATATGTATGTCCCCATTCCCACAAATGACTTCTCTCCCCCCTGTCTAACCATTAAATAAAAATGATCAACAGGATATCAATAGATCATATGAGAATGTCTTGGATCTCGGAGCTGGTTCTTGCCATCTCGCCCGGGCTCTACATCGGTCTCATTCTGGGCTTGAGCCTTTCGCAAGCCGTGTAAAGCACCTCACTTCGGCCGAGCTTTCATCGGAAATGCTCAACCGGGATCCGGACTCCTATATCATGCCTCCGGAGTCTCCGATGAAACTGACCCGGCTGGCACAGGACGAGGAGAGTCTTCTGCTGGCTCCGCCGTCGCACAACGGTCTATTCGAATCCAACACCTTCGACGCAATCTTATCCTGCGGATCGTTGCACTGGATAAACGACCTCCCAGCGGTTCTCTCGGGTATCAACCGGGTGTTGAAACCCGATAGTCCATTCCTCTGCGCGATGTTTGGTGGCGATAGTCTCTACGAGCTCCGCACGTCCCTTCAACTCGCTGGGATGGATCGGCTGGGAGGCGTGTCACCCCACGTATCCCCTCTCGCGGATGTTCGGGATATGGGAGGTTTACTCCAAAGAGCGGGTTACAAGTTGATAACTATAGATATCGATGACATCATCGTCGATTACGAGGATGTCTTTGCGCTCGTCAAGGATTTACAGGCGATGGGCGAGGCGAATGCAGTTCTGGGGAGGAGGAAGAGTCTGGCGGGTCTGAGTAGGGATGTCCTAATGGGGCTCGAGGGGATATATAAGGAACTGCACGGGAAGGCAGAGGATGGCGGGTCCGGAGGCGGACAGGGCATTCCAGCGACGTTTAGGATTATATACATGATTGGGTGGAAGGAAGGGTCTGGGCAGCAGCAGCCACTGAAAAGGGGCACCGGCGAGGTGAACTTGAAGGATTTTCTAGGCTAGCAAGGAAAACTCTGAAATTTAAGATAGTAGATGCTTGAGTTTTTCTTCCAGGCTCATGATTACCATAATCATCGTCCAGCGCCTCGCTACTATGAGAAATGCAAGCCAACACCAGGACCGACTAAATTACATATACAGTATGCTACTATAGCAATCGAAAAACGATTATAGCTTGGTTGGGATTCACACCGTGGGTGTTCCGAATACTTGTCTTGCCTGCGGATTCAACGGAATCATGTACGCATATAATATGCCCCATTCAAAGAGCGCAACGAACCATCCGGAGATCTACACGCCCCGTCAGATTAGTTTTTTGTCACTCCTTATCCCTTTACGCAGTCAATTAAAGAAGGGGGGGAAATCTATAATTACCTTCTCGGGCCATGTGTGAAAGTAAACACTGGTCATCAGCAACATCCACCACCAAAGACCCAGTATGCTCCAAACGAACCAATGCACGCCGAACCATTCTGCCATCAACGGTGTTAGATTCCTAGCACCGGCGCCGCCCCTCCACAGACTATCCACCAATTTGGGCAGGGTTTCCGCCCAGAGGAACAAGCTGGCGTGGGTGAGCATGAATGCATGCCCGGAGAGATCGTGACCTCCAGCCCACTTGCCCCCGGCGCCCTTACAAGCCGCCGAGGTATAGGCCTGCGCGGCTTTGGCGGCGAGATCCGGCGATGATTGGATGCCGTAGTTGGGACGGCAGGTACCGCCGGTGACGGTGAAGGTCCGGTCCATCAAGGGAGGGCCGAAGAACCACTGGGTTACTAGGATCCAAGCCAAGGTGGCGAGTCCCCACCTTATCAGGGCTTTCGAACGAGCGTGTACGGCATTCGGGTGGCGCAGGTTGGCGACGTGAACGAGGAATGCGGCGGTAGTCCAGAACCAGCCTATCTTTACGAATAGTACATTGAAGATATTATTCTTCCTAGAGAAGTAGGACGCCGCCTGCCCGATCGGTGACACAATGGAGAATAGAGATCCTAGAACAATGGTAGCCGGGTATATCAAGGAGAGGAGGATAAGGATGTGATGGTGGTTTTCGGCATGAGGGGGGGGTATGGCAGTGTACTGGTGGTTGTGGGAAGCGGTTAGCAGGGGGGAGGGAGGGCCTGAGGTTGTCGGTGTCGCTATTTCGGGGCCGGAGGAGGACGCCGAATCCCGGTCTTTTTCGGAGGACATCTTCCGGTTTTTTTTTTTTGGACTTCAGATGTGGGCGACAGAGGAAGGAGATGACGGTGGCGATGAAGAATATGATGTTTTCGTTCTTGAAAGGGGATTACAAGAGGTTATCGTCGTGAGTTCGTCTGAAAGGCAGCCGAGCAAAGTCGGTCTAGAGAATCGAACATGGGATAGTTTCGACAGCTGTGTTGCGACGGCTATAACTATATAGTTCAATTCCTATAGCAGTCCAGGTAGCCAGTTCTAGTGAGAGGGAGAAAGGAGGATGGATGGCATTTGAAGAGATCGAGAGATCTGATTATATATGTCCAGACAGAGTTTCTCTTCTTTGTCAGGAAGTCGCAGTTGGGTTGCGGTGGAATGCGAGAGAACGGAGAGGCCACATGAATAATTGACAATGGTGACGTATGTGTGCATGTTTGCGAAAGAGCAGGACCCGCTCCGCCACACACCCGTTCTCCGTCTAGGTGTGGCGCGCCTTCTCGAATGTACTTCTTATGTACTTCTTAAAGGGTGTGTATGCAAGATATCGGGATGGAATTATAGATCTATCGTGGCGGGCATTATTATTTTATCGGCAGGTACAAAAGCTAGGTATGGTTTGTAATTATAGGTACAGATCGGAAGTGAAAAACAATCACATTGAAATGCTTTTTTTTCTCCTGGAATGATATGTGAGGACTAGTAGACACCCGGGACAATACGGCTCCGGACGATGCTGGTGTACCTCTTCCAGTCTTCGCCGTACTTGATCCGACAATGCCCATCGTCTCTCCGCTCCCTGTTGATCAAGAGAACGGCAAAGTATCCGACGTAAAAATAGGTCACCCATGTCCCGAAGCCTGTTGGAAGGCACCACGCCCATCCCATGATCCAGTCTCCTAGATAATTTATATGGCGGGACATGCCCCACCATCCAGAAATCAACAGTTTTCGGCCGGTCTTCGTCTCGATGTACTTGAGATGCTTGAGGCTAGGGTCATCCGGGTTGGTCCTGAATGCATTCTTCTGGCCGTTGGCGCCACGGAAGATGTAATAACCCAATCCCTTGACGAGCAGGACCCCGGCGACGCCCATGACGCCCAGGTCGAGCGGATACATAGCCAAATACCTGCCCTGGAGGGAGTAAGTGAAGGGGACCCAGGCGAGGTCTCCGAAGCTCAACATGTAACCGAAGCCATCAGAGGTGATATCCATGGTGGTGAGGATTGCGGGCTCATTCCAGAAGGCATCAACGATGTACCAGAATTGGAAGATGTTGACGAGGATCATGGAATCAGTGATGTAACCGATGGTCTGGAACTGATGTGCAGCGAAGGCGAGGTTGAGGATGGCCCAGCCCATCATGCCGGGGTGGAGCTCGCAGAAGAGCTTGATGTCCAGCTTTCCGATCCTGGGGTTGAGCTCTCGGCCGATGAACCACTGCTCTTCAACGTTAGCACCTGGAGCTTGAATATATCCTTGATGGATATCTTTTATGACGGAAAAGAGAAACTTACGTCGTAGAGGTGATTTCCGGTGTTGCCTCCGGCAGCGAGGAGGGGCTTCGAGGGCCTGAATGAGGCAACGTAGACAGCACAGGCGAGGACGAAGGAGAAAAGGTTGGCAGCGGTGAGGAGGTGGAGGTAGTGGTCCCAGATCCAGGTCCAGAAGGACCATTGCCAGCCATGAAGGTAGGTACCGAATGCCAAAGCGCCCATCATCGGGACGAACGTCTCGAATGCTGTTGCAGAGGCGAGTGTCAGCAAATGTCCATGCCCATATTCACATCCAGATCCATATCCGTATCCGTATCTCTATCTCTCTCTCTCTCTTATATATATTATGTATATATTTCTATATAATATATAGGTATGGGTGAATACAGTACCATTGAGGTTATAGACAAGACGCTCGCCGGTCTTGAGGGGCGTGCCTATCCGATCCCGAACAGGGATGGCAATGTTCAAGAAGGCTAGGCCGAGAAAGTAGGCGACGACATAGCCCATGACCTCGAGGGAGAAGAGCTGTTCCCGGGTGGGGAGGACCTGTTGGACATACTGGTCCCAGGAGAGATGGGTGGCAGGGCAGCCATGTTCGTTGCATCCAAAGTAGAGGAGGAACGAGACCGTAGGCGCGACGATGGAGATGGCCGTCGTCCCGAGGCTACACTTCAGTCAGTGACATATCTTCAATTGTATAGAATATTATAGTGAGATAAGATATATAGACTTACGGGCCGGCAAAGTCGTAGCCGTGGCTTCGGGCCTGCTTGTCGACGACGCCGCTTGTTGAAGCCGTCACCGTCATCGTGGGAGCGGGAAGGAGGGAGAGATGGAGATGTATTGCTGGAGGTTCTCTCTGTCTGTGTCTGCCTTTCTGGAATGCGAGTAACCAGGTTTCCTCGAGATTGGGTGGTTCTGGACTGAGGGCGTCGTTCCCATTAAGTAGCCCAAATTCCGGTGCAGCTACCTCGAACGGCGGCCGGCCTTTCGGTGGACTTTAAGCCGGAGCCCATTTTCTCTCTTTCCGGTGTTGTCGTTGTGATCCATTTCCTAAGGCGGAATCCCGAGAAGGGACTGATGTGCAGGGCTGGCGATCGATGTATACAGAGACAGGGTCCGGTCCTCGGTCCTCAGCCCTCAGTCCTCAGTCCTCAGCGGTTGATGACGCACTACATTCTGCGTAGACATCAATCGCACCGCTACTTAGTAATCTCAGTCGATCTGCCGGCAAGCAGGCACGCAGGAGAGAAGGGTTAAAGAAAAAGAAAAGAAAAACAAACAAGCAAACCGGCGATCGGGCCCAGGAACGAACAAACGTTAACGTGCCAACAGCCATGACGACCACCCACAGGAAACGCCGGAAACACCACGATGGCCACTTGAAATAACTATCTCCCTCGACCATCTCTGCTTCATCTCCGTATCAGCGTACATACATCCATCCATCCATACATACCGATCCGAGTACCCAGCCAAGCTTCAAGTACCAAGTAATTACAGCACCCTCGCAAAGCAAGCAAGCAAGCATATATAACTTCTCTCCGGAAATGTGGCGTCGAGGAAGAGGACGAGGTCGAGGAAGAGGAAGAGCTACTGCTGCATGTCTGGCCGTGGCCGCTGCCCTCGTCGGCCTGTCGCAGGCCACCCCCCTCGTCGCCGCCCTCGCCGAAATCCCCGGCCCGCCCTGCTCGGTCGCCTCAAATAAGACCGGCGCCTATGTCGACCTTCACTCCCTCATCCGGAAATCCCATGACAGGTATCTATCTACTTATCCATATCTTCTCTCCGCCGTCGTTGTCGTCGACTAAAACCCCCCATCCCCCAGTGACTACCTTGTCCCCGGCCACGACTACAATTCCGACTTCACCCTCAACATCTGCGCCCCCGTGCTATCCTCCGACGGCCTCGACTTCCACGCCCTCTCCGACCCCCACAATGTCTCGGCTTATTACCGGAAGGATGGCGCCACATACTCCCTGGGACGCACATCCTCAGTGCCAAAGTTCAGAGGGAGAAAAGTGGTCCTTGAATACACCGGAGGCAGTCTCTGCCCCAAGCTTGACTCTGATGGCGTCCCTCTCGAAGGAAAGGATAACGACAGCGGGTTCAGAAAAGGCGCCCTCCTATCCTTCACCTGTGACAGAGAAATGATCGGCCCCGCCAGGATCAGTTTTGTCGGCCAGCAGAACGACTGTAGCTACTGGTTCGATGTCAGAACCTCCAGCGCTTGCCCCACCGTCAAGCAGCAGCCTCTAGGGCCAGTCGCCATCTTTGTTATTATGTTAGTCCGCAATCCTTATCCCGTATTTACCTGCCCATGATTCGTCATCTAACGCTGTTCCGGACAGATTTCTCGTCGCATTGCTGGTGTACTTTATCGGCGGCTGTTTCTACCAACGGACTGTACTACACGCTCGCGGCTGGCGGCAGGTGCCCCATTGGCAAACATGGCTCGGTGCCCTGAACTTCATATGGGTAAGGAGATTGCTTTTCCCTGCTAGGTGGTTCTCAATCAATCGACCGGGCTGAAGAATTCCCTCCTGTCATCCTTCGCCTCTCTCTCACCGGCCCTTTCTCTCCTATCCTGATCAGTTGGGGAGGAGGCCGCTTTTCTTGGGGCCTACCCTACTCCTGTCCTCAGATTACATTCTTGTATCCAAGTGCGCCGATGTCCATATATATAAAAAGCACAGGCTGTTTATCTACGCCCATTCTATTCACGCTACGAATGAAACATTTCCCGCCCTTCCTTTTCAGGCTCACAAACCCCCCTCTACCAAAAGACGTGTCTTGTTATTTTTCAAGGTAGCTAATATTCGTGGTTTCCCTTCTTGTAGGATACCATCCGGGCATGCTTGTTCTCAGTGGCAGGCCTGTGCGGCAGTGTGAGGGGTGGTGGGCAGCGATCCGGTGGATACGTTCGTGCCCCCGGCGATGACGGCATGTTTGGACGAAGCGCTCCCGGGGCTAGGACCGGTGAATGGGCTGATGACAATGAGGAGAACAGGCTCATAGATCAGCTGGACGACGAGTGGAGCGATGGATAGTCACGACGCTGGTCGCCGTCAATCGCATCTTTATTTTACTTTGTATTCTTTCCTGGCGTTAATCCTCATATACCGGTGTATTGGTTGTTTTCCATGTGTGGCATTTTGAACTACTAGTTGATTGCTTGAATATCGTGTCGGGACCGAATAAATCGACACTTCAAATTTTAAAAAACAACGATCGCATAAAGAAACCAAAAAAAAAAAAAAAAATTTAAATAAAATAAAAGATAGTTTACAATTATTGTTTTGTCTGCGTTTAGAGTCACAGAGACATCATTGATTTTGACGTTTTGCGTATATCATGCACGCGAATATACATGTTCCCCGGATCAGATTCCTCGGATAAAGCTGTTGATGACATGGCTACCGTCGGCACAAAGGCTACATTTGGCCTAACATCGGTAGCGAGTCGCATGGCAAATCCCTGGCTCGGTTTAAAAGGTCGCATGAGAGAGCTCAACCTCTCGAAACTCTACCACTCTCTTCCTGCACAACTTTTTATTGACCTTCCACTATACTCGTTGATTAATTCAAAATTCAGGTAAAGCCGTGGTATATACTACATGCTTTCTCTCTTTCCTGCGCGGTAAATAGCTAGATATTAACCAATTCATTGCGACTTCCACAGAATATAAAATCACTGTCCAATCTTGGTCTACGCTAGTCACAAAAAGAAAGATCTCAGCCATGAGCAACTATAAACCTATTCCCTTGGGAGAATATCTTTTCCAAAGAATTAAATCATTGGGCATATCCCACATTCTTGGATGCCCCGGTGACTTTAACTGTAGGTTCCAGTCCGAAGCGGCACTATGGCTACCTTGGTTTTCTCACTAAAATACCACAATTTTCTTCTTCATCCAGTAACATTGCTCGATTATATATATAATGTCGAAGGACTTAAGTGGGTTGGATGCTGTAACGAATTGTGAGTATACTTTGGTTTTCCACCTCGGTGTAACTCAAAAGCCCTTGCTCAGTTGACTCCAACTGATCGCCTCTCATGCAATCGCAGGAACGGAGCATACGCTGCTGACGGATATGCTCGAGTGCGAGATCTCCCTGGGGTTCTGGTGACCACCTATGGAGTTGGAGAGCTCAGCGCGATGAACGGGGTTGCTGGCGCCTACGCTGAGGTGAGACATTATAGCTCTGTGCCTGTAGAATCCGCTTCGACCTGCTAAATCCATACATAGCATGCCGGATTCATTCATATCGTTGGCAATACCTCACGCCAATTGCAACAGAACAAAATCATGATACATCATACCTTGGAAGCAAACCCAGACCACGGAGTTTACCGAGAGATGTCGGGCCCTATCCGGTCCACAAGTGCTTTCCTGGACGATGAGGCGACAATGGCCTCTGAGATCGACCGAGTGCTCTTCACTGCTATCAAAACGAGACTACCAGTCTATCTATTCGTTCCCACAGATGTGGTAGACACTCCGCTCAATGCGACCCGTCTGGAGACGCCGCTCGATCTCAATCTTAGCACAAAGCCTGAGATTGAGAGCTTAATCGTGAAAAAGATACTCGATGCGCTCGAGAAATCCAAGACGCCGTGCATTCTGGCAGACGTTCTGGCTAAACGTCATGCTGTCACCAAGCAGACAAGGAGGCTAATCGATCTGGCTGGTTATCCGGTAAAAATCCATACTCGGAGAGTATGCTGATACATTTGAGCTGTACTGACTACTGTTCGCAAGGCCTTTTCTACGATCCTCGGGAAGGGATTGGTGGACGAGACGTCCCCTTTGTTTAGCGGGATGTATAACGGCTCAAGTATGAACTACGTTATCAGGAAGCGGCTGAGTACCGCGCTTACGGCATGGGGTCAAGTATCACTGGGATGCTGACGACATTTTCTCTTATAGTGTCATTCCCTGGTATTAAGGAAGCCGTTGAAGGGAAAGCCGATTTGGTTCTCAACATCGGTCTCCATCTCACTTCGTCCAATACTGGCGGATTTACAAGGCAAATCCCTGATGAAAAACTGATAGCCCTTCATCCTCACTATTGCTCAGTGCTTGGGGAGCGCTACGAGGGGATACATTTCGTTCCTGTGTTGAATACCATCCTTGCAGCGTTCGAGAAGGATGCGCATAAGTTCAAGAAGCAGAATACGGTAGCTAGATACCTGGTAAGGGACCATGGCAACTGAATGTGCTAGACCTTTTCTCTCTCTATCTCTTTTTTTTTTGGTTGGTTTGTCTGTTCTAAACTTATAAAATCAATACGATAGAATCCAATACTCGACGAGAGCAAGTCCGGTCCCTTGAAGCAGTCGTATATCTGGCAACGCATCGGACGGTTCACGAAACCAGATGATATCGTGTTTGTAGAAGTCGGGACCTCGCAATTCGGAATGCCCGATGCGACACTCGCTTCGAACGTCCAATACGAAACCCAGATCTACTGGAGCTCCATCGGTTACACTGTGGGCGCGACGTTGGGCGCGCTTGTCGCCGCTAAGGAAAACGGCCATAAGGGACGGGTCATCCTCGTGGTCGGGGATGGCAGTCTTCAGATGTCCGTGCAGGAGATCTCTACGTATATCAGAAACGGGTTCACTCCGACCATTTTCTTGATCAATAACGACGGATACACTATAGAGAGAGAGATTCACGGTCCGGAGCAGCAGTACAACGACATTTGCACGTCATGGGATCATATGAAAATGCTCGAGTTCTTCGGCGGCAGGCAGAAGAATTTCAAGAGCAGGAGCGTGGAAGCCCGGACGGTCGAGGAGCTTGAGAAAATCATGACGGACGACGAGTTCATCAAGAACGATTGTATTCAGGTAAGTACCACCGGGGTTCCATATATATAGCATCTGCACCGAAATTCTAACGTTGTTGTTGTTCGTTGTCGGGACAGCTTTGTGAAATCTACGTGGATAAGTTCGACGTGCCTTGGATCTTGCGGGGGCAGGTGGACGCCCACAAAGCCAGACTGAAGGTTGTTGGTGAGCAGCAGAAGAAGGCTTGGGAAAGCCTAGCACTTGCTGGAAAGTTTGTGTAGAAGAAGAAGAGGAATGAGAAGGAGACGAGAGACGAAAGATGAAAGACGAAAGACAAGGAAAACTGTACAAGAACAAGAAGCTAGAACAATCAAACAGGCGTTTAATTTGTGTACGGATGTAATTAAGAAAAGTCCGAGCAACGGGATATGATTCCTACAATACGATTGCCAAATATATTACCGCTACAAAGTAATAGTGCGGAGCGCTGAAAGTGCACCTGAGGCTGTAACATCAGGAGTTTTTTCTTGGGGGGGCAGGTAATTTTGTGTGCATAACGGCGATGATTAATATTATAATTCACGAGTTCAATTGAAACGGTTGAAACTTTTTTGGATTCATTGTGGCCACAGACACCCCATGCTGAGAATATTAGCACACAATACAGCCGATTGGAAGAAGTCGTTCTTTGTTTCGAGGCTGAAGAGACGAGAGCAGAAGCTTTAGCCAAGCGGAAACATGACCAATACACCACCAACGAGAGTGTTTGCTGCTGCTATTGGACGGTCCACCCCGCACGACAGCTCGCATTTCGGTTGGGCGGGGACGTCAAAGACACAAAAAAGACGAAAAAGACAAAAGGCAAGACAGATCCAATTTCTTTAAAGCTGCCAAGGCCCGGCTGTGTAGATTTCGATGGCAAAAAAAGGCAGAAGAAGAAGACCCGTTGGGGGGGTTTGAATCTTTGATCCCGAGGAATTAATTTGGAGCGGCTTGGGGTGGTGGTGTGGTGTGGCTAGCCGGCGGTTTCATTGGCGGGTAAGCAATAATGGGGTTTAATAAAGGAAAAAGGGGCAACCCGAAAAAATATATACGTATAGGCCCCCCCCCAAAAAAANAAAAAAAAAAAAAAAAAAAAAGCAGACCAGGACCAGGTTTGTTCGACAATCGTATGTACATATGTACGGGATATCTAAAATGTGTGTGTGTGTGTGTTGATGTGTATCAGAGTGTATGTAATGTTGTCACTTCCTGCTGCACGAGGGCCCGAGGGTTACATTCGGGTGATTGCTCCTGCTCCTGCTCCTGCTCATTCTCTCATTCGACAGCTTCACTTGTACACAGACACAGACACAGACACACCAGATACCAGACATCAGACATGAGCAGGGCAAAGCGAAGAATAACAGCAGGAACAAGACCACCGGCGCGCGATTATTTAAAATTGGGTTTCTTGGCGTCTAACTAATCGTCCAAGCCAATCATCCAGGAACCCAAGCGAGTCAGACTGAACGATCTAATCTGAAGGCTGTTTTCCCGGCTGCCGTGTGGTTGCTGTTTAATTTCGGCTTTCGTTCGACTGAGACCCATAATCCCATCATCAGCATCATCATGGCGTTCCAGTCAATCAAAAAAAATACAAATCAATTAATCAATGAATCAATCAGCCGAAGCAATTGCGTCTCCGGCTCCTGCTCGCTTGCGGCAAGGAGCAAAAAAAAAAAAAAAGAAANAGCCGAAGCAATTGCGTCTCCGGCTCCTGCTCGCTTGCGAAAAAGAGCAAAAAAAAAAAAAAAAAAAAATGAATAATAATAATGGAACAATTGGAGGAACAAGACGCAGTAACGTAGACGGCGTCAGGTTCTCCCAGCTCTGTTAACATGATGATGATGATGATGATGATGATGATGCTGATGATGTTGATACTGCTGCCGGTACTCCCATCCTCCCTGGCTGGGCAAATTCGTTACATCGGTCCTCCGCTATTGTGGATTTAATCGTACCCACGCTGCAATGCACGTCTCAAGCTCGAGTTCCTCAAAACTTGACAGACGTACATACATACATACAGACAGCCAGGCAGACTAACATCGCATATACATACTTGAAGCGCTATACATACACGGCTGAAAAGGTAGTTTGTGCATTGGGACATTGGGTATGTTTGTCCGTACCTGTAAGTCCGGACAGCGCGAGGGACCACCATTGGCGTGGATGGAGAAAAAGGCCAATGAAGAGGCGACAACGGTGAACCCGGGCCATGCAGGTTCCAGGCGACTGACTGGTGTGCCTCAGGCACAAACCAGCCAAACTGCCCAACTAACTATGTAACAGCTAACTAAGGTCATTGCAATCGGCTGCCCGTTAGTGCGGTTGCTACTCTGCTGCCCCTGATGGAGGTAACCCCCTTCTAATCTTAAAGTTGCCGCCCCTGTTCAAGGTTGTGTGCACTTTTGATTTTTTGATGTTTGATTTTTCCATCTTTGACCCGATCGGACCAGGGCCTCACGAAATTGGTATGGTAAGGCTGCACTGGGGGTGGAAAGAACAGCAGCCTGCGAAAACCCACTCAGATGCCGGCCACACTACGCCCTCGCTCACCTCATTTGCTGGTCGGGCAAAAAAGCTTGCCCCCCCCCCAGCCAGCCAGACAGCCAGACAGCCAGACAGCCAGCCAGACAGCTGGTGCCATGCGCACTGGGCATGGGTTCGTTTCTCTCGCATGGACGACGGCCACACCCCTATTCCTACTCTCCCAAATTGGGCAAATCTCGAAGGGGAAAGCGGAAAAAGAAAGGAAAGTGGGAAAGCCAATTCGATTGAATTGCAGGGAAACGGAAAATAGGGGAAAGCAAAGCGGAGCAGAGCAAAGCAGAGCAAGAGGCAAAGCAAAGCAAAGCAAGGCCAAGGCAGAGGAGACAGGGGAGAGGGAAGAGGAAGGGAAGGAAAGTCTGCGGCGGAAGACAGCAGCAGCAAATGGGCGCCAATGGACGACCGCGGACGACCAGACCGGAGGGCGGACGGAGGAGTATAAACAGCCCGTCGAGTCCCCAAGCCATCCAGACTTTTCCTTCCCTTCTTTCTCCACCACAGTCAATTCCTTACAGGTCTTCACTACTGCAATCGGTTTTCTAACCACAGTCACTCTTTTAACCCATACACTCTTTTTGTGCTTTGCGCTTAATAATCACAGACTCTTTTAGTCTCACTTACATTCTAATACACTCCTAAACGGACGTACTTTAAATAGTAATATAATCAACCAATCAATCAAAATGCATTTCTCTACCCTCCTCGCTACCTCCGCCGCCGTCGGTTCCGCCCTTGCCGGTGTCTACCAGGAAGAGCCAGTCTACTACACCTCCTCCGAGGCCGTCTACACCTCCATCAAGACCTGCACTGATAAGACAGCTGTCCCAACCAGCGACTCTTACTACGCCCCAACCAGCGAGCCAGTCTACTACGCTCCATCCACCACCGATGAGCCAGTCTATGCCCCAGAGACCACTGGATACGGCACCGAGGTCACCTACACCAGCTACGATGTGATCACCGTCACCTCCTGCGCTGACTACGTCACCAACTGCCCAGCCGCCACCTACACCTCCACCGCCTACTCCGTCTCCACCTGCACCGGTGAATACCAGCCATCTTACTACCAGCCACCAGCCAACTCCACTGTGTACTATGTCCCACCCACCTATGAGACCGAGACCCCAGTCTACTACGCTCCATCCTCCACCCCAGACGTCTACACCCACACCTACTACACCACCGTCTGCCCCGGAAAGGACTACTGCTACGCCACCACCGTCACCTCCACCTACTGCCCCGGCAAGCCCACTGAGGTCCCAAGCTACACCAAGCCATCTGAGGTTCCCCCATACACTGTTGCCACTGAGGTCCCAAGCTACACCCCAGTCCCACCACCAGTCTACACCTCTGTCACACCCAGCTGCCCCGGTGGTTACAACTGCCCATCCACCCCAGTCAACGAGACCACCACCCCAACCTACACCCCACCACCAAGCTACACTGGTGCTGCCTCCGCCAACTTCGTTTCCTTTGGCGTTGCTGCCGTTGCTGGTCTCGCTGCTCTCTTCATCGCCGCGTAAACAGTTCAAGTTTCTTTACGTCTTTGAATGACCGGGTTCAGCGAATCATGTAAAATGCATTTTTCTCTTTCATTTGTATTACTATTTTTAAAGTTTCTTCGATAGGGGCGATGTAGATTAAGTTTGGTGAATGAAGTCTTAAAATCAAATAATAAACCGGTCTTAACAGTAATTGTATCTTGTGACTATCCATGCTAAACATTGGCTCCTTGGTGACCTTGCTCGTTCCGAACTTCAGTTTTGTGTTGACAATGTGTTAATTTTTTAATCTAGTATTTAGCTTGGAAGCCTTCCTGGGCCTGAACTTCTCCATGCTCGATAGCTTGCGGACGTGACTCAATGTGTGGTCAATTTCAGCCTACAATGACTACCTCGAGCACCACCAAAGTCAGAAAATAGTTTCTATATCTTCTATATCAGCTAGCTGTTGGGTATAAATGTCTAGTCGTCCGTTGTTCCTCCCAACCACAGCTCCTTCCCTTTTGCGACCGACGAAAAATTATTTGTTTCCCCTTATATTCAAATCAACCCCACCATTGGAACCAATATCATCATTATCATCATTACCATTATCATCATATCTTCACCGGTATAAATCAACAATGAAGCGAGGAGGTCGATCGGCTCGGGGCGGTGGCCGAGGAGGGATGGACAGAGTCGAGCAGATCTCCAGAGCGTTATCGCGGACACTAAGACACAGTGCCCACCAAGAGCGCTTGAATATCAGGGATGACGGTTACGTCAACGTCCAGGAACTCGTACGTGCATTCTTGTCCCTTTTAAGTATCAAAAGAAACATATAAAACGAAAAATAAAATAAAAATAGATACAAACGAATATTTTTCTTGTTTTTTGACATATATTTATAGCATCAGCTAACATGTATTCTCCAGCTGAACTCCAAAAAATACAGAGATCTCCAACTCGACTTCCCGACACTATGTCAGGCCGTCCAAGAGAACTCGAAGAAAAGGTTCAAAATCATTCGTGAGGTTCCAGAATCGGTGGCGACCCCTCCGCTCCTGAGCAGCGTCAGCGCGTCCACCTCTACGGACCCAGCTGCTTCAACCGATCCCAAGGTTCAACTGTCCAACGAGGAAGAATTCCTTCCGGACTTTGATAACGATCCGAACCCGGATCTCAGTCAATACTTTATCCGTGCGAACCAGGGTCATTCAATCCAAGTCGAGGACAGCTTGCTATTGCAGCCGATTGATGAGCAGAATGTTCCGACGATCTGCGTTCACGGAACATACTACTCCGCTCTCACACTCATTCTCCAAAGCGGGGGGCTGAAGAAGATGGGCCGGACACATGTTCACTGTGCGGCTGGACTGCCAAAGGCATCAGTTCATCCAGAAACAGGGGAAGAGATCCCAGCCGTGCTCAGCGGGATGAGATTCGACGCCGAGGTGTTATTCTACATTGATATCCTCAAGGGTATCCAGGACGGGATAAAGTTCTGGAGGAGCGACAACGGTGTCATATTGACAACGGGGAAAGAAGAGGAGGACTGTCTACCGATGGATTACATTATCCGTGTCGAGGATGTCGGGGGCAGGGCTGGTGGAGGCGAACTGTGGACGCGAGACGAAGGGGTCATAAAAGAATGGCCGAGCACTGGAAAGGGAAAGAAATCTAGATCTCAGGGGGGCGGGTCAAGCAGTCGAGGTGGGAGGGGNCCCCCCCCCGGTCCATCGTACTCGATCGATTCTTCTCTCCCCTCTCTTGCTCTTTCCTCAAACCCGAATATGACATCGCCGCAAACATGCACCCCAATATCCACGGAACCTCCAAACTAGAGACCCTCCTGGTATCGATATCTGAAAATAAAATAATAAATACGGAGGACCAAAGGAGAGAGGGAGAATATATGTCATGGAAAAGTTTCCGCGATCGACCAGACTAGTTCCAAGCAAGGGTATCCGTATTTGTGACTTTTGCTCCGCTAGCTGGTTCTGGACTTGGTTGCGGTTTCAGTTTGGATTTTGCGCGGGTTTCCGCCGCCCGTTGCGCTTCTTCTCGTCGCTATATTATTTTTCACAACATTAGCCACTTGGAGTAAGATGCGACGGAAGCGATGAGATGAGCATATCCATGGACTGAACAAAAAAAAAAAAAAAAAACTCACCGCTGCAGCTGCGGCCGCTGCATTCCCAGCGGTAGAGGGCATGGAGCTCGTCTCGTTCCTAACATTGCTACTTCCACCACCACCACCGCCCCCGCCCCCTAAAGTGTGACCTGGCCCGGAAGATTTATAGTTTGGCTTCGCTGTCCGAGCTGGCACCGCGGAAGCCTCATAGTCCTCTTTGCTGCCGCCGCAGCCCATCTTTTGGTAGTAGATTTTTTCTTTTACGGTCGTTGGCTTTGGCCGGAAAGGAGGTGATATCGGGATTTGGGTTCGACGCAGTGAGATGTTGCGGGAATGGGACCGAGGGAAGGAGGTCCCTTGGAGTGTTCTTGTTTACCCGCTCGATGGGACATTCCCAAAGGAAAGCCAACGCGCGAATTAGGTTGGCGCCGCGTGGCGTCGCAGTTTCGGTTGGTTCTACCGACGGGAACGAAAACATGCACAACATCAAGTTACTCTTACTCAGGTTGGTAATATAGTGCGATTGCTGCATCTTGACGGTTCGGCACATGCACCATTTTATTATCATTACTATCTTCAGGAGTGATATGCGGATTACGGGGGGAACGAAATTCCTTTTACATAATCAAAAAAACAAAAAAAAGAACCGGCTGCATTGATTCGTATAGACGCACACTTAGTTTGAGAACTGCTGTGTTAGTAGGATAATAAGATACGGGTCTAAGACGAGGAAAGATAAACCTAGTAAATGAACCACCTGTGCGACAAAACTGTGGCACTACGCCCAAGATCAGTAGGTAAATAGATAGCATTTATAGGACGTTGTATCTCCCTGTCGGCGCTGCCCTGTTCTCGCTGTCTACTGCAGCGGCGGTGCCTTCGGCCAAGAGTCTCTTCAGCTCCCTCATAGCATTAGTAACAACGAGCTCCGTGTCTCCTTCAACAAGTATATATAGCTTGGGATCCTGCCCAGCTGCCGGTGTTTTCCCTGCAGGGTAGTATGACCCCTTTGTTGTGATCGAGGTGCCGGTCGCCTCCAGAACCTTCGCGATATTGGTGCGATTTGTGACCGCCCATCTTGCTTTCTGGGGGAAATCGTTGATTTCCAGCGTCGCATGAAATGCTCCTGCGTCAGGACCCTTGTTATCGATAGGAGCCCCCGACCGCAATACATTGGCCTTTGTAAGACGTTTTTGAATGTTAGATGTAGCGGTAAGAACTTTGTCAAGCACCGAGTCGGCTGCTGCGGCACTCGAAGCTCCCGGGGCACCGGCCGCGGCAGCGGCAGCTAGAGGATCACGTTTATGGACAACGATAGCATCGTCAAGGTTAGGACCCTTTGATCCAGCGGTGGCGGTAGCCGCGGCTGTTGCGGTTTTAACTTCATCGCTCTCGGCTTCTGGTTCCTCAGCCTCGTTTCCTTCTTCACCATAGGCTTTACGCTCTCTTTTTCTGGCAGTCTCACGTTCCTGGTCAAGTCGATCGAGACCTTTACCTCCGAACCCGGAACTACTCGCCTTTTCTTTACCCGTCTTGATTTTCTCCGAGAAGGCTTCGTATGCCAAGTTAGCATTTTTCAGGGGAGATCTTCGTGATCCTTTCTGAGACTTACAAGTAACGAGTTTCTGGACCTCCTCTGGGACTTCTTGCCCACTTAGCTTCAGCGCCTTTGCAATGTCATGGGCATACCTTTCCTGATCAGGTGTGATGAATGTCACAGCAGTTCCCTTGTTGCCCGCACGACCAGTCCTACCGACCCGATGTACGTAATCCTCCATGTGATTTGGGCAGTCGTAGTTGACGACCAACTTCAGTTGTTTGACGTCCAACCCGCGTGCCGCCACAGACGTAGCGACTAGTACCTGGCTTACGCCCGCTTTGAAATCGGAAATCGTCGAGTCTCTGTCAATTTGGTCTTTACCTCCGTGGAGGGACATTGTCGCGTAGCCCCGTTTCATGAGATCACTGAGCAGAGAATCAGCTGACTCTTGTCTGTCAACAAACACAAGCGACCGGGCATCCTCCTCCTTATCGTATAGCTCGCCTAGAATTTCGAGCAAGCGAGCGAACTTCGTGGCTTCCGTCCTGACTTCTACAATCTGGCTGACCTCCGCGGCTACCACACTTCGTGCACCGACAACAATCTCAACCGGTTTAATCAATACCTTACGTGCAAGTGCTTCCATCTAAAATCGAGTTAGTATTGTCCTTCTTCCCTGGGATTGAAAAAGATGGCCATGGGATGGAGATGCTCACCTGAGACGGGAAAGTGGCGGAAAAAAGGACCGTCTGCCGGTCTGGCCGAATATTTCCAATAATTCTCATAACCTGAGGTTCAAACCCCATATCAAACATGCGGTCTGCCTCATCAAGTACAACATATGTAACCCTCTTCAGGTTCGTTACCCTGCCAGAGTTTGCTGCAAGGAGATCGATCATTCGACCCGGGGTACATACAATGAACTCGGCTCCTCTTTTCAATTCCGCAATTTGATCCTTGATAGGTGACCCCCCATAAGCACAGACTCCCTATACCAAAAGTTAGAAAGTCGATATATATCAATTAGTAAGGTGGGGAAACTTACTCTCAGATTCAGCGCTTTTAAGAAGGGCTTGCTTTCCTTGAAAATTTGTGTGGCAAGCTCCCGGGTCGGAGTCATGACAAGAGCGATAGGGCCTTCCAGATTTTCGAGGGGCCTCTGGTCTTTGATATGGCGGAACATGGGAAGCAAAAAGGCCATCGTTTTTCCTGAACCTGTCTTGGCGACACCGATGACGTTACGCCCGGACATAATCGCAGGAATAGCTTGCGCCTGGATAGAGGTTGGCTTTTCGTATTCTAGCTTATTGATCACATCTAACGTTGTGGCAGGTAGTCCTAGTAAACTCCATTTTTGGACAGGCTTGGGGCAGTTTGCACCCTTCACTTAATTAGCATCTTATTTGTTAAGGGGTTCGGGGATGGTACTCACCCTGACTTTGATACCATCAAGTACCAGCCTCAAGTCGTTGACTTCCTGTGCTGACATGTCTGCAAGCTCGGCAGGCTCAACGTAAAAACTTTTTCGGAAAGGCTCATACTGAACTTTGGAATGGTCTACCGTTGGTAGTTCTTTCTTTTTCTTCATCTTAGATGCCATCGCGAGGATGTCGTCAGGGTCGTTGACAATAGTCGTAAGGTTGTCTTCATCATCTCCGAACATTGCCTCTGCGAGAGCAGGACCTTTCTGAGGCTTAGATATGACCGTTGCTATTGAAGTGATATTTGACATGAAAGCGTCCAGAGGGTCGATGTCGTCTTCCTCGACTTCCATTTTTGTTTGGTTCTGGGTTTCCGGGACGGCTCCATCAACCTGCATTCTTTCCCCACGTTCAGCAGCGGCGGCACGTAGGGCCTCGAGATCGTCTTGCATATCAATATCATCGTCTCCTTCATCAACTGGCGGCTCACCACTGGCTGTATTGACGTCATCAAGTTTTGGCGAGGGAAGCCTTTCAAGCTTCTTTCTAGCGACGTCCTCATCGCCGAAATCAAGAGCACGTTTTCCTTTCGTCTCCGTTCCTTGTTTCTTTGAGCTACCCTTGAATCCGAATCCAGACAACCCAAGCACAGGTGTCGCTGCCTTTGATATTTCGACTACATGAGATATTAGTATATGCCACGTCAGGTACTTGGGGTTATCGGGGTTACCTAGGGTTGGCTTTCTCGAAGCTGGAGGTAATTTGTCAGCGTTGGAATCCTTTTTCTTCTCGGAAGTGGGTGCGGACGCTTTTAGACTGGTTGGAGCTTCATCTCTAGCTGGGGCATGCGGGGCTGTATTGGTTGTCGGCGAGAGGATGGATTGATCAGCTCTAAGAGATATTGAGGTGCTGGCTTTTGCTTGGTCTGCCTCGGCTTTCTTTTTCTTCCATGCCTCAAGTCTTTCCAATCTCTCCCGCTTCTTGTCTTCTTCAGTTTGTGCAGCGGACGGGGCGGGCGTGGCGGGCGACTGCGTGCGGGTTAGGACAAAGTTTCCTGAGGCTATGGGCATGCAGGGTAGTTGACGAACCTCATGGCGGCTGTTTCGCTTTGAATCATCACCTCGATCGCGATCTCGTCTATCGCTATATCTAGCGCGGTGAGAGGGCGACCTGGATCGCGATCGATCTCGAGAATCGCGGGCCCGGTCGGGGGATCTTATCCTATGTCGATGGTCACGATCACGAAATCTATCCCTGGAGCGGTCTCGTCGGTCCCTACCACCTCGGTGCCTGTCATCGCGATAACGGTCTCGTTCACGGTCGTAATATCTCTGAATCGGAGCCTTAGCATTGTTCATAGGTGGATTTGAGGGGTTACTGACCTCTCTGCTTCTGCTTCGATTCCTATCGTATCGGTCGTCCTCGCGGTATCTCTTGCTTGACGTGCCCGGGGACCGGGACCGGGAACGATATTTCGCCATTCGGGACCTGCTATTAGACTTCGGGGGGTTTGATAATGAATATGTCGTACTGGAGCTGAAAGGAGGCGTCGTCGATGATGATGTATAGAAGTAGACGATGAAGAAGTACAACAGGGTGTGAAGCTGGTTGATGGTTATGACTCTGTTAAGCCACAGCTAAGATCGCCTGCCCAGTGTTTGGGATCTGCAGTTCAAACGACGGCGCAACACATCATGGTTTTGACCTCCTTTCGCGATCTTGGGACTCTCATAAGTACCACTGGTTCAATAACGTACTACGGTATGAATGAAATCATGACGGTGCTCTGTAAATATACGGCCTAGTTGAAATTCTAAAAAGATTTTGTACAATCACTCACGATTATACAAGGTAATGAACGGGACTATTAAAGAGTTAAATGCTGATCTATTACATACAAATTATTATTATTGTAAGAATCAAAAACCTTGTAACAAGCCAAAGAAGTGCCGAAAGGAGCAAGTTGGAACAGAATTAAATGCTATAGGCGACGCGGTAAGGAAAATCAGATCAATTGCAAGAACGGAAAGGCTGCGAGCGCGTTTTTTGGCCGTGACTACAAAATAGAAATGCTTGAGGATATCTTGCAGATTAATATCGAACCATCTGAGGATTCGTGAACTTTAAACACAGAAGAAATGTCAAGAAAAGGCGGTCCGTTTTTCAGGAATTATTAATGACTTGTAAGGGGGAAAGGAATTACATGACACAGATCAATGGCCGGTCGTAAGGTAATGAAATCCTACCAATAAAAAAAAGGGCGAAAGATTGCTTGCAGGAAAGGTTGACATTACGTATTCATGCCCCGTTCGTGAGTGACCAGCTGACGGCCGTATCTTGTATTCGGTTAAGCCTTGGAGCCGTCACCGACTGTGACAGCTGGCGCAGTAGGGATATCAGTGATCTTCTTCTCGCTCTCCCCGCTGGTAGCAGTAACATCAGGGATAACGGGTGCGACGCTGGAAGGCTCAGTCTTTGCTGGTTCCTCGGTTGTAGTCTCCGGCTGTGGCTCGGTTTCGGTGATGGCGGTAGGCTGTGCCTCCTCCTTACCCTTCTTCTCCTTGTCCTTCTTCCAGAAGCTGAGACTTCGGCGCGGCTTGTCCTCGCCATCGGTGGACTTGTCCCTCCTCAGGCTTCCGAAGATTCCGCTGGGCTTGCGTTCACGTGGAGATTCCGCCTCAGTGTCGCTCTTGACGGGCTCCTGCGTTTCAACGGCAGCTGGTTGCTCACCAGCATCTGGGAGTGGCTCCTGAGCAGTAGGAGCAACCTGGGTCTCTGTCTCAGGGACAGGCTCCGGAGACTTAACTTCGCCCTCTTCCTCGGAGGTTGGGGTCTCCTTCTTCTCTTCCTTCTTCTTCGCGAAGAAACCGCCTAGGAAGGACTTGCGGTTGGACTTTGGCGAAGTGACAGGAGAGGTTTCAGTCTTTGGTTCCTCGACCGGGGCAGCCTCTGTTGTGGGAACGACAATTGGGGCCGGTTCTTCAGTAGCGACTGGAGTGGGTTCTGGAGGAGCAACAACGGCAGTCTCTTGGACTGGAGCAGGTGTTTCCTCTTTGACTTCGGCTAGTTGACGGCAACTTGTAAGCGCGGGATTCCACTTTCGGTGGGAATGGGGTTCTTCTTACCAACTGGCTGCTCTTCCTTAACCTCGTCCTTCTTCTCCTCCTTCTTACCGAAGAAGGAAAATCTGTTCAAACGATTCTTCGAAGTAGAACGCTTCTTCTCTTCTTTCTTTTCCTCCTCTGGCTTAGGAGCAGCAGAAGCTTCAGCAACGACTTCCTCTTCGGCTGGTGGGGCCGTAACTTCCGCGGGAGTCTCCTCCTTAGCTTCTTCGCCCTCCTTCTTAGCCTCAACTGGCTCCTCCTTCTTAGCGACAACAGGAGCTGGCTCTACACGCTTATTGTTAGGATGCACTATTTTCGTACACCACATTGAGCAGATACTTTTACTTACTAACGATCTTTTCGAGGGCAGCCTTGAATCCCTCTGTTTCGGCTGTGGTAGCATGAATGCCCTCAGACTCAGCAATCTTGATCTTCAAGGTATGGACCCATCGTTCACGGAGAGTAGCGGTGCTGGCTTCCAATTGAAGCTCGTGGCCTGCGCTCTTGATTGTGAACTTCTTATCGCCCTGAGTGGTGATATCGGCACCATCCTGTTGAAGTGATGTTAGTATGAGAAATATAAAATAAGATAAACACCCCATGACAATTGATTTCGAGCTTACCAGTCTGATGATTCCGCTTGGCTTGGTCTTGTCGCCCTTGGAGTAGAAAAGGAGACCTTTTCCTGTCTGCGTGGCGTGTGCATATGTAGCATGACCGGACTTGGTCTTTTCCTTCTTGAGGTACTCGCCAAGATTCTCCTCAGGGATAGCTTCATCAGAGAAGTAGAAAGTGTGCTTTTTCAAGAAGATTCTACCAGAAGCACAATGTCAGTAAATAATTACGAATAAGGATGAGCACTGATTGCTTAAATGAAAACAGATATGAAAAATAATAACTTACGGGATGACAGAAAGAAACTTTGTTTCCAAAACACCTTCCGAGATGGGCTCAATCTCCTTTGGTGCCTCAGGTTGTGTTTCGACAGTCTCAGCAGCAGCCGAGGTCTCTGGAGCTTCTGTTGTAGCTGGCTCCTCAGTCTTATCAACTGGTGTCGGCTCGACTGTTTCCTGCTTTGTTTCAGGGGTTGGCTCGACTATTGGCTCGACTGTTGGGGCAGCGGTCGATGGCGCTTCGGTTGTGGGTTTGATGTCCGACATGGTGATATGCGGTAGCTTAAAAAACAAACTACAGGGGTATGTTAGCAATAGGAACGGGATAGACTCGCCAAGGACACAGGCGGTATGCACCTCGAGATATTGAGGTATGAGCAGTGATCCTTATGGGACTGATAGAGTGGATAGGAGACAATTTAGGGGGTAGAGTAAGGAAGCGAGGAAAGAAATAATCGGGGAAAGAATTTTTATTCTTATTTTTTAGGAAAGGGAAA
>JAJTTS010000017.1:739426-834318 GCA_036971165.1 Arthrobotrys iridis | reverse complement strand
AAGAAGAAGAAGAAAGTGTCAGGCCAGCAAGAGAATCGGCCGGAAGCTGGAATACGTGGGAAAAGATAGGAAAAAGAAAAAAGAAGGAAGGTTCCGTTGCACTGCGGATCCCGTGAAGACAGGTTGATATAGATTCCTTGGTACTCCTGCTTGGAGTCTCCTGCGGGGATACCAACCGACTCTGCTGGGGGGAAAGCAGGTGGACCGTGCGCAGAGAACAGACACGGCCATGTCCTATCTTGCCAATATCGCCTTCTGCGCAAAGGAGCTATGAAAGAAAGAACCCGTGCGAAGGACGGCTTTGTTCGAGCAGCCTTCGAAGGGCCAGGAAGTGAAATTGCAAAGGGGGCAGGCAAAGGCATAGCTATGGAAATTTACATGTGTGTATGTATCCGTTCTTCGAACGGTTCGTATAAGTCGAGATACGAGATACGAGGAAGACTGACTGCACTTACCACTGCTAAATTACTATATATCTGAGAGTTGACGGTGTTTTCGTTTGACACAGGCGCGACTGCACAGACTGCCTCGACTATATGTTGGGAAGATGGAAGGATAAGAAAGAAAGAAGTGGAGGGAGGAGGGAGAGGAGAAGGGAGAAAAGAAAAAAGATTCCTGAAGGCTTTCTGGGTGGGCTACGAAAAGGGCCTCTTTGGGGCTTCTTATTATATAACAGAATTTATTGCTTCTGACTCGATGCAAGGAAATTTGCCCTGTTGATAACTGCGACACTAACAGGACAAGACAGGACAGGACAGGACAGGACAGGACAGGACAGGACACTAACGACTCTGCACTACACCACAGATTTGATACGGGATTGGGCCACGAAGGGGTGACCACCACCCCCCCAGGCAAGGCTCACGAACGATGGATGGAGATGTCCTTCCCGCCGCCACTGATTGCTTGTCTTCAGCACGACGGTACATACATATGCACCTACGGTCATCCTCGAAGGCACTCCGTAGGTTATGTGCCTATCGAACCTCCCGTTCGCATCGACGAGGATTGAAAGCCTTGCCACAGCTCTGGCTCGAATGACCGACCAAAAGCCTTTTCTCTGCAGGCCGAAAACTATATTCCGAAGAAGAAAACATGGCCTGTATCCTTCCCATACAGATGCCCATGGAACCCTTGACCCACTATCCTTCACTCAACAGGAAAAAGGGTTCATACCATTCAGACAGCTTGACATGGCCTCGAAAAGGGCGCTAAAGTGGAGATGGTCTTGTTTCCATGGTGAACAAGACCAACTAGCAGCTCATTTGGACATTTCTCAAGCTCTTCCTCGAACCTAGTACTTTTCAAGTACGCATGTATTGAAATTATAAAACCCATCTAGAACTTGTCGGTGATGGCCTATATCTCAGACAAGCCGGCAGCAGTCAAACCCGTAGGCAAAAGCTGCCCCATGGAAAAGAGAGAATGAGAGAAGGAGAGAAGGAGATCAAATCCTCGATCTCACACCATATCGCCTGACATCCCTGATCGACAGCTCAATTTTGGTCTATCTGTCGACATTTTCGAGTTTTTCGGGAAGTATGTTATCATCTGAGCGCATGCTTTCACTGACAAGGCCCTAATTTCCAGAGTTCCTTGCTTTTTCCGCTCCTCGCATTCACAGGTATCCACACCTCGCTCGTTAGCTTGGCTAAACTGCTACATACATACTAAAAGACCCATGTGCGGTGAGATAAAACGGGGAATGGAACCTGCCATCAATGAAAATTTTCCTTGCGAAAGTCTCAACGATTAGTCAGGCAAATCATTTACATGCGCATACCAGAAACGATTTCTAGTCGTCGTTATTCCTCTCCTCCAAAGCCATCAATTTCCCCCTGAGTAAACCAGAAAGAAAAGGTTTTCCGTTGTTTGCGATATTGCTTCCAGGGATGGCTTCAATCTTTTTTGTCTGAGTGGTTTGCAGTGAGCATGGACGTTTCATATTGCACCCACTCTAATCACAATTACATGATATGTCACCCCTTTAAAACCACAAAACCTCGCTTTGTTATCTTCAATTTCCATCCCCAAAGAAATCCCAACCCCCCAAATTACTTAATCACGGGGCATCATAACCGAAAGAGCTAATCCGACGATAATCCGCCAGATGTCTGGTCTGCCGAAGGCTTTTTGGGCGCGCAAGATAGAGGAAGGACCCCACCTTCGCAGCCGGCTTCGAATAGCCCTATTCATCTCATCTTTCCATATCCCTTCTGGATTCTGGTCCGGAAGTTAGCGCCCATCTGAAACCTATGAGATAGAACGTCCTGTGACCTTCTGCCTCGGCGTTCTGGTGTGTTCATGTGTCATTTGATTGAATATATTACAAAAAAACCCGAATGGAGCTGTATTTTCGTGATCGCTCAATTATATCGACACCGGTGCTGTCGCCACTTTGGCCCAAAGCTTGCGGGAAACCAAAGGAAATATTCGTAGCCGGAGCCGAGCGAGCCCTTGGTGGCTAGCCACGGGATCCTCATACATGAATACAAGGGAGGAAACCAGCTTCTTCGGAACTAAACGATTGCATGGTCACACGCCTGTTGTCGCTTTGCTTTTTTTTTACACCCTAGCCGTCTACAGAAGGATTTCGTGGGTTGTAGGCTCATAAGCTCGCCATTTTTCTCTGTGTTCTTTGGATTTCTATATGGAACGGATTTCATGCTTATTGTCTGCAAGGGTAACCCTTAGCTACATAGCTTCCCCACCCGGTCCTATCCAATCGTCTACTGATCAACCAACCGTGCCATGCATGCCTCAAAAAGCAAAGCGGGTAGAATGGAGGGGCATGGCTCAGCTCACTGCAAAGCTCCTGCAGCTCTCATGCAGAGCTGTCTGAGAGCTAGCCATGTAGAGATGACGTTCAACCCACCATTACAATGCCTTCCCCACTTTCTCAGCCATCGATGCTCAGGCTTTCATACGATAACAACGTTTTTTTTGAAGACATTAATGCATGAGCCAGGGAGAAATCTAGAGAGCTCTGAAATGATTTGACTTTTGGTTTTTGCGCTCCGAGGAAACCTGTTACAAGAAAAACGATACACACGCCCATCGCTCAAAAGAACACGAAAGAAGAAGCGCACGTGGGCATTATCCAAAACGGTGGGGCTACGGCTGCCCTTTGGAACCGACCTGTAAGGCTGATGGCCTCCTTGCTAGCCGCTAGATATATGCAAGACGGGAAAAAAGTGATAAGACATGCTCATAGTCGTTCGGTGCTATGATATTTGCTTCAACCGCCGCCTCTTGTGAGGATATAAGAAGTTATAGATTCCATTCGCTCCGTTGTTAGCTTTAACGCCAACCGATAGAGTTCGCTCCCGACATCCGGATATCGTTCCTGCAACTTGACCCATTGTTCTCGGTTCATCACCCAAGTGACGCAATCCCGTTCCGCGACAACAGTAGCTGTTCTTGGTGTTTCCGAGAAAAATGGAAGCTCCCCGCATGTTGTCCCCGCTGTAATGCTCTCATCTACATAGCTAGTCAGCGACAAGTGTGAAATATGCGAGCACGAGGAATTCACAATCTTACAGTATCTTCCTGTCTGGTGGTCATACGATGCCTTGAGCAACCCCTCCTGGATCAGATAAAATTCCGAGGCCACCTCCTTCAAAAACTCCGTTAGCCCACCGTTACGAAAGATAGGTAAGAGGACCTAGAGACGAGACTTACTCCTTGCCGAAACAGGACTGCGCCCTTGAGGAAAGATTTCTTCTCGAAAAAATCCACGACCCTGAACCAGAAGTCCTCGTTCTCCGCCGTTCTCTCCTGAAACGTTTGGAGTATCAAAGGTAATGGCTGTTTAAAGTTTGACCACTTCGACGCTGACTCTTCGTGGTCCCTTATCTTCGCGGCTGCCCTCAATTGGTTAATTCTCGGCGAGTTCTGCAGCGTGCTTTCAACCTCCTGCCGCGACCCATTTGGTACATCTGTGACAGCATTAGCAATGACCCGAACGTTGATAGAAAAGTATTTTCGGATTACCCAGTTGTGTGGGGCGCGAGGGACCTTGATCCTTCGATGCATAGTAAGCCTCGAGGAGAAAGTTCTCACACCATTGCAACCCATCGTTCAAATCAGAAAATAACTTGACGCCATCCTCATCCTCATCCCAAATTCCAACACCTTCCAAAGCGACGTCAACATCCGGATTGGGCCCAGTGAGCACCAAGAATATATTCCGCTTCTTCAACGTCCCCCATATTCTCATAAACGCTTCAGCCGCGGAAAAGTCGATCCCATTCACAGCAGTGAGATCGAGTACAAGAAATCGGATAGGACGTTCGTTATAATTTCGCTCGTCCAGAAGATCGAGGATACTATTCTCGACTGAGGATATCGTTCCGAAAAATACGAACCCCCCAAGCTTGTATAAATATATTTGAGGCCCAACCTTGCTCAGAAACCGTTGTTGGAAAGGGTGGCGCCGAACAGTTGACCTAGCCCCGGCGTATGCTGCCCGGATGGCCGTTTTCTGGCTCGCCTGGATGACGAAAGCCAGGCTGGTCAAAATTATTCCAATTAAGATCCCCACAACAAAATCGTACAATCCCATTGTCACTGCTGTGATGAAAACACTTCAAGTATCATTAGCAAGCGTCGATCTCAGTTCGTGTATTGATGATATCATACGTAAGATATTCAAACCTATGCATCTTTCTCCAAGTGTCGTATAGACTTTCCCTGAGCAGTTCTATTCCCAGTAAGAATATCAAGCTCGCAACAACAAAAACCGGGATGTATCTAATAGACGGCGTCAGCAAAGTCCTAGTGATCGTCTATGCATGTCGTAATCTCATTGTAAATACCCAATTATACCCGGTCCAGCCATCCAGATCGCCGTAGTTGCGATTGCCAACATAATTCCAGCAAGCCTGCTATCTCCGCCGCTGCGAATGAAAAGCACACTATTGGCATAAACCAAATAGTTTTGTATGCTCCCAACGAGACCGGAGAGCACGTTGGAGACGCCATGGGCGATTAGCTCGCGATCAACGTCGACATTCTCAAGCCCAAGCGACATCCCTAAGCTGGGAACATTTATTGGAACATGTATTATCCCGAAAAATGTCAGCGCCATCATCGTAGGGATATTTGCGAGTACGACCTCCCAATTTATAGCGCCAAAATCTACGAGTGTCATTAGTAACACCTTGTTGGAACTTTTGTGTTGAGCACTCACCATAAAGCGTATAGAAGTGCCAGAAGGGTACGTCGGATTTTGGGGCCTTGAAAATCCAACCAGCGTCTCGGAGCCCTTCAATTGTGAGCGCTGGGATAGCTGCGACAAGGAGGTAGAAGGAGGCTAGAATTGTAAGGAAGAATACCGGGACTGTAAAGGGATGCTTGAGAAATTGTAACAAAACCAGAAGGATGACCGAAATTGATAGAGGCAGCATCCACATGAAGAGAGTTGGTATTGAAAACAGCTGCTTCAAAGTATCGAAAGTGTAGTCCAGGGTGCCATCTAGCCTTGCCGCAGTTTCTATCCCTGTCAGGACCAAGAAGGCGCCTACACCCCCGATGCATCCCACCAGAATGTGCCGGGGTACAAATCCAATCAAGGATCCCAATTTCAGATATCCAAGTAGAAAGAAGACAGCACCCGTCAGAATAGAACTTAGCGCCATACAGAATATAGTAGTCGATATCACGACTTTCGGGTTTTGCCCAACCTCGGCTAATATTGTAAATGCCATCTTGTGGAAAAATGGGACTACTTCGATCATCTCAGAGCCTACAGCGTTGAACCTGCTGAGCCCGCAAGAATAGACCAACTGGGCAACAATGGTGCTAACGAAGAAAATTGACAAGCCATCAGGTGCGAGGTCGCTAAATACTGCCTCGCCCAGTGGGAAAAGAATTATCCCGTAAGAAAGACCGTCGAGGAGGTTTAAGAGAAGCGCCAAGGCAACAGCCGGAAGAGCGCCGACCGGTGCAATTACAGCATTCTTCCATATTGCCCGTCGATCCCAATATTTCGGTGATGAAATTCTTATCGCTAGGGACCGTATATGAGCTTTTCGTGGTTGGTGGCTCTTCCCTGCCGCTACGCTAGTGATCTGAGCTTCGGCCTCATTCGGAGAAAGTGAATTATATGATGGTTGATGATGATAATTGCCCACTCTTTTTGATGGTAGCAAGCTATCTCTTTCTGTAGCTATGGTCGCGTTCCCGGGCCCAGAATCGTCGTTCTGTTCTACGCTTTCTTGAGTGTTAATTATAGACTCATCTGGAGGTGATGTTCGCAGAAGGCGGGTGAGATGCGATGGGCCAGACGATTTGGAATAGCCTCTTGTTGATGCGGAGTCTGTTTCTTCAGGAGACTCCTCCTGTCCAGTTTTTGAGACCTGGGAAGGGCGTAATTTTGCCGGGATAGAGCTATCCGCTGAGGTTGTTCGATCAATTCTCGAAAACCCACCGGATAAAGGTGAATCAATGTCGCCATGGTGATAATCTACCCCGGTTTTATAAGAGGAAACGGTTGAGATCGCGAATGATGCCAGCTCGGCGGTCTGCGCCCGGATTCTCTCAGATCCATATGCAGCCCAATTCTGTTGGTCTGGGCTTTCTGTAACCGGTAGGAGGTTAGTCAGCATGATAGATAAAGAAACGAAGGAATAAAACCAAGCAGCGATAAATACGAAACAAATGGAGATCAGGGAATGTACATATGTGTAGAAGGGGGAGACATACGCTGGTGGGGGTACCAAGATCCATGGAAGTAGGACCGCACGGATGGACGTTCGTAGTCCTTCATACGATGCGGGGAGCTGTAGCTTTGCGGACGGCTTTCATTAAGAGTATTAGGGACTCTACCACGAATAGGCCCAACGGATAGAGACAGAGGGCTTTGGTCTCGGGTTGCTTGACCTGCATCTGCAGGATGAGAGTCTGACCGGGACATATTCTTTCGATTTATATCATGACACTGATAGTAATGCGATATTGCAACATGCCAATAATTAGCCTCGCACACAATATACCTCATAAAATAATTTTCGTAATACTACCTAGCTAAAGCCTAGTTTTTATCCGAGCTAACAATCCGGACTCCCGGTTTTGGTTGCGTAAAGTAAACTGAAGTATATAGATGCATTAGAAAATCGAAGTTGTAAATTGTGTGAGAGCTGCATGAACGGGACTTGGAGACATGTGGAGATAACAATCATAATCAAATGATTGCCTCTCGCACAGATATCGGCCTCCCAGGAAGTATAGGGCGCTCGCTGGTATAACAAAAAAGTCACCAGACGATCCATGTATTGGATTGGGTGGCCTACCTGGAAATAACCTAGCAGGGAACACACATCATTTTCTGTGTTGTTTCTGGTGTAGAATGTGAGGCCAAAAACTAGATCAAAGTGGAAACTGGGCGTGCGAGCACCAACGGCTGCGGCTCGTTCCGGTGGTCGATGCGGTGCGACAACGGCAGCTGGCGGTGAGGATTGAAGAGGATATCGATTGAAACGATGTATATTGATTCGGATTCAATCGACTGACCAGATTCGAACAGGCAAGGCAAGGCAAGGTAATGCCACCGACCCAAGGCGCTGCCTACTGGCGGATTAACGTGTCGTTAATCCAGAGTCCTCTCGAATGACCTGAGCGCCCTTACAAACACTTCGTTGCCGTTGGCCGGATGATGCCGCCTCTCTCCGATTCTTCGAAATAAGTACTTGAGTAGTTGCTTGCTTGCCTAGGTATAACTTAAGCCTTTGTCGTACCCGTGCTACAAAGCAATTGAATCGCGAGTTGAAAGAGCGGCGAGAAACTAGCTGGGCGACGTGTTTTGAAATCTCGTACGTAAGAAGAATTTACTCTCTAAAATCGTTGCATGCCACAGGCCGGCTTGGTAGGTTTTAAAGAAACCAGCGGTATTCAACCGTTGACCCACATCAATACTTCCAGAAAACGTGCGTACGTAGTTAGACATATCGGACAAATAGCGTAGCGTAACCTTGCTCTGCCTTTGTGCCGTTCGAGGGCTGTCCGTTTGGTGCCCAAGCACAGTGTTAGCTTGGTGGTTATTCCCTCTTGACCTTCGAAGGCAAATGAAAAATTTTGAACTCCTCAGCTCGACATACACAGTATTAACTTTGATGCTATACGTCCCGGGGGTATGCAATCGGCGAGATATAGATATATGTATCGCAGGCTTGAAGGAATCACATCACCCCAACGTACGCTTTGTCATTCCGGCCTGCCATTCGGGGTGGGTGTAGATGAGAAAGTCCGATGATGCAAGGGTGGATCCTTGACGTTTTTCTTGCAGGTTTCTAACCCCCGACAGCCGTTATATGTATGTCCAGCAAATCTAGTTTGCTCCCGCCGTGCAGAACCTCCTCCACTGCATGCACCGTTGATTGGCGGGCATTCCCCACGGCGGCTTTGTGTGACGGTGTCCATGTGCTTCGGCTCGCATAGAGATGTGAAAAGGCCGGCAGAGGAGAAAAAAAAATTTTGCTCCCTATAAAACCACCAGCGCTCCTCCATCGGAAAATGCATGTGTAGCATAGGGCTGGGCTTCTCATTTGTATCGGAATGGCGAGCTGAGCACGCCAGCCAACCATCCAGATCACGACAGTCCCGGCGGTCCGTAGGTCTCAACAAGAAAATAATATTCATGCTACATATTAGCTCGCACCGTCCCGCTCTATGATCGCTGGCGGAGGGGCGACGGTATATCCATGCGTGGCTAGCTTAACTTCTGGAGGAAACCTTGTTTGATCAACCGTTCAACATCACCCTGCCGCACGAAGAACTGACTGTTTTTCGATAGCGTGATTGCACTGTGACTTAACGTCAGAAATGGTCCTCGAAGCGGTTGCCAGAAACTCAACTTACCCGTATTCGGTCTGGATCTCTCCCGCGTCCTTCAGCACTCTGACATCGATAAACAGATCCTTGGGAGGTTCAAGACTCCCGGTCAAATCTATATCCGTCCATTGGCCTTTGTATGCTGCCAACATATCTCCATATTGCCTTGCGTACTCGTCTTCCTCGGGGCTCAACGCATGTGATGATGTCCCCGTACTATCTTCGTCCCCCTCTGTAACCCTCGCCGCTTGGGCCTGCTCCGCAACATCCATCCCATTCCAGCACATTTGTTCAATCTTCTCCGCTCTTACTCGATGATACGCTAACAAACATCTCTTATTCCTCCTGATACACAAGTGGTGTACTAACAACGCACATGCTCGAGCGGGGTCTTCCGATGGGTTGAAGTCCCCGTCGTAAGATTTTGTAACTTCATTGATATCCTGGTGCAGATCACGAACTTCCCTAGTGACAGCGCGAACGATATCTGTTTGATATGGTGGTAGTTGGTTTAGCGCCAGTGTACGCTTCGCGTGGACGACCTACTCATGAAGGAATAAACGCGTTAGCACTGCGATCTGGACCGGAAGTCGTCTAGCCGAGTGTCTGAATTGCGACTGACCAGCTTGTTACCCAATTCTCCGTACATGATTATTATTCCCAGGAACCGAGTAGAGAGCTTGAAGGTGAATGGAGCAGTCTTCAGAGTTCGCTGGGGGCAATAGTGGTTTCGATAATCACACAGACAACACAAAAAGCTTCCTAGTTCGATGGACATGTATCAGAGACAGTTTCCGTCACAGACGCCTATCAGCCTGTTAGCCGGGTGAGATCACAAATATCAGTGAGGCCCCCAGTCTTGGCCATGTAGCTTTAAATGTGTCCACCTACGCCGATACCTAATTAAGTTGAAATCTGGGACACTTATGCTGCGAGAACCAAATACAACCAGCAATTAATTCCTACTACAACAGCAGTGCAGGGTGTATTGGTGTGATAGGCAAGCTTCGGAAGCGGGTTTCCAATCACCATTTCTTCCAATATTTCTCCATACTTCAGTATCATTATATTAAGATTACATATCGATTTGAGTTTAATACACCTCTTTGGATTGGATCGGGAGAGCTACTTCCCAAATCTTTGAACGTCTCCTACCATATTGCTCCCCAAGCGAACCCCCCCACCGAACCACATATCCTAGATTATTCAGCTAGCCATTCTTCATACAATAAATAATTCGGGAAATCCGCGTGTATTATACCGCCGCTTTCGCCAATGCCATGCCATAGAGGGCCCCCCACATCCCCATAGCCTATGATGCCGGCCACACCTTTATCTGCGAACTCGTATCCACCGGGTGTGTTGACGTACAAAAGACCAGGCGATACGAACTGGTAAGGTGTGGCCAATTCTCCACTGTCTATGAGGTAGGCCTGATGCGCAGCGACATTTTGGATGACTTGCTGCTCTAGTAGTTTGCGATATTGCTCAAAATCCACTTCTGACGGGGTGTCTTCCGAGTAGATAGGGAAATCTTGCTCCACAGTGAAGGGCTCCTGCTTTGTTGGAGCTATAGATTCCTGAAGGAGGCAACGATGTCTTTGTTGCTGTTGTGGTTCGTATTGGGAGACTGCCTCGTTCTTCCTCCCTTCCCCGAGTTCTCGGTGGAGAATACCCGCTGCAGCAGGGGGGGCCGCGGTCCTGCGGATGGTTACATCTTCAATAATCGAGCTTCCAGCATTTGTCGAGGCCATCGGTTTGACACTCATTTGATAGTAAGTCCCGTCAATATCGTTACTGGTCATACTTAGAGGAGCCGGCCTTCCTGGGTTAACGGTCTGATATGAAGATTTTTGTGCACCAGTCTGGAGCCTTAGCATGTTCATATCTACCGGCTCCCCATGCTTTATCATTGCAGGCTGATCTGCCATGTCTGCATCTGTTTGTGTTTGGTGGATCTTCTTGGTATCCGTTGACTTGGGTTGCTGTTTCTTCCTTTTGCCCATAATTTGTGGTATCTGTATCGGCTCCGATTCAAGATCTTGGAATTCATCCACATCGCTCGGGTAAATTTCACCCCCTTCCTCCTCACCCGGTGAGGGCTTTCGACGTCGAGGTGGAGGCGGTTGGTTCTTACTCGGCGAGAATTTGTATCCCGGATGGGCCATTTGATGGTTGATCCGTTCAATTCTTGCCAGTTCGTTGTATTTCTCTCTTATCCAAGCGGGTTCCAGTGGCCAACTTGCACCGCTTACGGATGAAACAACTTGATGGTTATTCTGCAAACACCATTGCTTCGTTCTTTCTGCGAAAGCGGATCTGTAGAGCATGAAAGAGTTCATGGGACGTGCTACATGTCCATCTCGTTTCTCAACTTCTCTTATCCTTTCTTCGGTGCTTCTGTGGACCCATTGCTCCATATCTCGGATCGGAAGCCCATCATAGTCTTTTGTGAGCTCACTCAGAGGTCTGTCAAGTTTAGGTACTTTTGGTTTCTCAGCCTTCGAAGGGGTTGGTGTCTTGCGCTTCTTCTTAGATGGCTTGGCAGCTGGCGCTGGCTTTGGTATTTCTTTTCCTTGGGGCGCTGGTACGTTGCCATCAATATTTGGCAGTTGGCAATGGCCGAAGGGGGCCGAATTGTCCGGCCCTCGAAACATCTGTCCTTCTGTCGAGGAACCAGGAGTTGGAGGTGCATCAACGGTAGATCTTGTCGGTGAATACTGACAAAACTTAGTATCCCCATGTATGATCATCTGATTTGCTTGTCTTCCTTACACTCATATATTCACTTTTCACATATGCACTGGTGGGAGCCGGTCTGTCCAGCCTCGGTTTTCCTTGCGAATTGCCATTTTCTGGGTGAGAAAACTAAATATCTCAAATGTTAGTTGACACTTGAAGGCTTGTTTCGGCTTATATGTAGGGCAGTTCTTACCTGGTTCTTATGCTTGGAGCCCGATTTGGAGGATGATTGGTATGACGATTCAAAGTCCTTCACAGAGTGGAAATAAGTATATATACCTTTGAAAGGTGGTAGCCTACCATGCATTACCCAGGAATAGCTTACACATTCTGAGAAACTATGGTCCGGAGTCATGCACTCGTCTGTGGAGTAATTCGTCGAAGCAGGCGAGTAGAAGCTGTTTTGAACCCGTATGGAATTGTAAAAGTCGATGGAAGAAGGAGTCCTTGACATTGAAGGTCTGCCCAGAAAATCAATTGAGCCTTCGAACTCACTCATTGGGGGCTCTCGAGCCATATTTAGCGGAAGTCTCAGTTGTAGTACAGAATAACTATACACCTCTCGTGTCTGAGAGGTATTCTCAAACTGTTAGGATGCGAGAGACGTTAGAAAAGCGCGTTGAAATGTGGTAAATTGGACACAGAATCACTGCAACCAACGCATAAAGTATCACAAGATCCAAGATATTGGTGAAGCGGTAATGAACCAAAAATGGAACCGTTTTGAAGTTGGGAAGAATATCTTTTTGAGTGGCAAATATAATGATATAGGGGCTTAGAGGAAGGATTGAATATGCAGGAGAGAACGTCTAAAAATCAGAAACAGGGCTACCCTTCCGGTCTATTTAGAGGAGCTAGACATAGACACACTCCGAGCAGGGGTTGGGGTTGATAGAAAGAGATGCGCATTAGTCTGAAGATATACGGGAAGACGCTGTTTTCGAGGAGAGGTCTCATGCAAGATGTGGCAAGGATATGACATCTTGCTTTTCCCACTGTTGAATTCGAAACGCAAACCCTTCGATAGAACGGCGCATGTTTCTTTGTAGCACGTGGACCCTAACTGAGTCGTGCCCGGCCAGGTGTATCGAGGAGCTAATTATATAGTTGGTGGCACGGTAGGGCGAGTGCATCGGGAGGGTAGTCTTCAGAACGCCATCTCCACAACTTGATCGTTATCAAGTAGCTTGTAGCCAACCATCCCATCGGAATGGATCTGGTCGCTGGACTTCCCGCTCCATAGAATGGATTCTGGAAGCTTTCTAGCTAGCGTGATTGGTTTCGTATAGATGGCATGACTAGCTTCTGGCATGCCGCAGATTTCCAGGGCCCCAAAGTTAGGTGTATGGTACCTCAAGAGTTATTTGCGGGCTCGATCTTCTCCTTATTCCAAGATTCCACCCCAACGAGGGTACCTGGGTACTATGCGTGGACTCTGATGGAACTACCAAGAACTACTATAGGTACGAGAAACCCCCTTTGTGATTCTAGGATATCTTGTTGATACCAATCGGAACTAATGGGTGTGACAATGGTCTCTCGTTTCATACCTGCAGGATCAGAGCCTTTCGCATGTCTTTGCCCGCCAATACTACGCTAGCTCGGTTTATGTGTATCGAGGACAGTTACTTCCCCTCTAATCTAGTTGCAACGTGGGCCACTGCTGCAGATGTTCCAACAGACGATGGGGACAACAATAAGAACCATACTAAAAGCTCATCTCCAACTCGGTAATCTGTCAGAACACAGATCCCCATCAAACATGTTATTATCTGAATGCTACTGGAATCATGATATTCTCCTGGACTCCGACAGTTTTTTCGAAGCTATCTTTTGTCTCTGTAACTTGAGGATGAGAGGGTTGCACGTGGGTGTATATTTCCAGGAATTACGCCAAGTTTCTTGTTTTTCGTTCTTTGTTCGGAACGTTGTTTGGGACTTCAACTTGGAACGATTATCGTAGACTATGTCACGGCTCCGAGCGGCGTTTAAGGATCTAACAATAGCGAACTATGCGGCACAAAGGCTGTAGACATAATAATATATGCAAGTGGTCCCGGGAATCGCTTACCTTCGTTTGCATTTCTGTGTGGGGAAGACGGTTGACTCGTTTCGCCTCCGACAGAGTGACTGGTTGAGACTTCCGATGCTCAAATGCCCCTAAAATCTAGAATGAAGACGAAGGGAATAGAGACACTCTCTACTTAGGCTGTATGATCTTGGGTAAGCAACTGTCAGGTGAATTGGGTGACCAGCTCCACTGAAAAGCTGGTTTGGTTGCGGAGAAGCGCAGCGTGCAGAAGTTAGTCCCGTAGTCAGGCTCATAAGCTTGCTTTACCACCTCCCCAGAACAATAAATATAAAGTTCTGAAATCTCGGTAGGTTGCAGGTAGTTGTGGTTCGGGTTCCTGGCAAATATTCCATCTGATTTCGTCCTAGAATGGAGCTTTCCGTCTGATCCCCCTTGGAAAAGATAGCTTCTGAGGAGGTGTAGCCTTGTCTGCCGGCTTTCTACTTACTAAGGCCAAAGTATGGAGTGGCTAAGATTGAATATGTCTAAGATTGAATATTTGTGAGCTCTTCCTTGATATGTACAATAATTATCATAAGCTCTGCCCCCCTTCGAAGAGCCCGTATCTGGATTCGAGCTCATTCGCGAGACCGGATCTGGATACTATCTCGGAGCCTCAGTTCATCTCTCGGCATGCATGAACTCCATTGATCGCTGCGGCTTCCAGATTTACCTATGCTAGATTGGTTCGGGTAAGTGGATGAACGGTTCGGATGACCGCGGACATGTCTTGATATTAGAAGATGGTTTCTTCCACATACTCTAACTTCCCCGGGTACATCATCCGGAATGGTCGTGACACACCCTGAATCATAGCTTCATAATTCTAGGGGAGAAAAGAAAAATGCTTCTTCCCCATTTGTTAATCTGCTAATGGTTATGCAGCTTGAAGCTTTATTTGGAATTAATGAAACATAATTTTACTAAAAAAAAAAAAAATTTCATCTGGACTGTTAATGTGCTATGGAGAAAGCAAGCGTTCTTCTAGGTGGGCTTCTTAGAATTGGCCACGCAAGCCATCCTGTAGAGACATATGTTGGTGTTGGTATACATCTGATCAGTGGATAGCTGCATATCAAATTACATGGATAGTGATTATTGTCCCATCTGGAACATTTTAAAAAAAACCCCATCCCGGAATCCTGGCTCGGGAGTGTTAGCCGTCCTTCCCACGAACCCCTCTCAAGTTGTATAATTTAGTATTAGACAAAAAGGTTTCATTACGGGGCGGGCGGTCGCCTACATCGCGGGCTGGTCTCGGAGACTGTTCACGGGTTCTTGTGAGAACGCGGATAGGGATGACGGCCGAAATAATTTCGAGACGACCATATGTCGGACCGAATACCATTCCTAGCCGATTAGTGTTCCCGATAGACATTTATTTCGGCATCTGCCCGTTTCTTCCGTGGCTTTCCAAAGCGGTGAAACGAGCAGAATCAGAGGTGTTGATTCTGTGGGATTATCCTGATAGGGCTGCAGCGCCTGTTCTTATCCGCACCGCAGACAAGCATTTTGTAGGCATGGGATGCTGCATTCTAGAGTGGGATGAAAGAGATTCGATTCAGCCCTACGTGTTAAGTTGAAAGGGATCCGGGTATGCTTTTGACAGAAGAGCTAGAGTAGGGCGAAGAAAAAAAAGCAATATAGGCTATTGAACTTACGTGGCGGTAGATCCTCAATCAGGGAAGCCATCGCTGTGCATGTGGGGTTCTAGAAATCTATGCTGGAATATGTCATATGATCAGGTTCAGGCTCAGTTACAGTACTAAGTTGAGCTTTATGTAGCCCTATGGTTACATTTGTGGGAGTGGCATCGTGGCATCAGAGTGGATTGGTGTTTGGTGGATATCTGATACACGCTTACAGTTGGTGGCACGGATATTACCGCCTCAAGCATATGTCAAGAAAGCTGGGAAAAGGCGTACCGGCTTTAGTCTTTTGTTTACTATGGCGTGCGTTCGGCCATCATAATTCGATGTTTTTTATTTGGTATTTTGTTTTACGTACATGAGCACATATTAATAGTGTGCCCGAGGAGCATCTTCCTGTATAACCCACCCTGACCTCATCTATATGACATAAGGTCTAGCATGAAACAAGACTAGAAAGGGCTGAGCGTGTAAAATAATAATTGGAACTAACAAAGAAACAAATTCCAGCGGATTGGTAGATGCGAAGTGTAACAGCCGACCCCGCTAGTTCTAATAAATGGAGTAACAGGAATTCCATGTGGGAAGGGTAAAAATAAGACAGTCACTTAGTATCCAGCGACGACCGATGGTGGCTAGGTGGTCGCTCATCCTATGTCTTGGGATGGGTTGTGGAAACTAGGAGAAATTAGGATTAGAGGGGGTTGACAGGGTTGCAGGAAGTTGCGATGCTTGAGGAGGAGGAGGAGGAGGATGAACTGGTGAAGTAGGGTTTGCCTGATGGGTGTTTCCGGCTTGGTTGGCTCCCTCAGGGTCTTGTGTTCGTGGTAGAAGTTGCTTTATAGAGATACGGATTGGTTTATTGGTGTGCCTTTGGTTCTGAGGGGTCATGCTGGTCGGGCGTGGGCTCGACGTGATGGATGCTTCCGGGAGGCATGGGCCTTTCTGGCTCTCGAGTTTTTCATTCGTAGCGTTATTATTGCTGAGAGTGGTGATGACTGGTGGTGGTGGAGGTGGTAGCTTTTGTTTGGTGTCGTCTCCTTCGGCATCAGATGAAGGGGGTCTTGCTGTCAGACGGAGCTTGATTTTAATTGGGGGGCTTGTTGCAGCCTTTGCCTTGTCGCGGCAGCGATCGCAAACGAAATCGTTTTCTTCGGCGGTGGATTGTGGGAGTTTCAAGCATGCAGTGTGCTGCCATACGCCACATTTATCGCATGCTATGCTATATGTGCCATCGTCCTGGAATGCGCATGGTTAACATCAAGGGAAGGGAGCTGGGCTGATGTGCGACTGGGAAACGTACATAGTTAATACCATTCACACCGCAGATGCAATCAAAAACCCAATCTTTGTCTTCCATATCCAACTCCGCTTTACGTTTCTCTTTCTGGCGGAAGGATTTCCTGCTCTTTTCGTTGTCCTCTGACTCAGTTGCATCTGGGTCGAGAAGCCTTGCTCGCTCTTCTTCACGTTGTTTGGCACGCATCTCCCGTTCCTGAAGTCGTCTCTCACGCTCTTCTAGTTTGGCGACACGTGCCTAGTTCTGATTAGCTGGGATCCTCCGAGACGATAGCTTGATAATTTGGTCTTACTTCTTCGTCTTTTCTCTTCTTCGTCTCCTCTTGCTCTTGACGATCGTGCTCCTCCTGCTCACGACGAAGAGCCTGCTCTCGCTCCTCGACTTCACGACGTTTGGCCATTCGCTCATCTACTCGTGCTGATCGTTTTCTACCCGAAAGCAGCTCAAGGCGAGCCAATTCCTTCTCCTCTTCGAGCAGTTTTTTCTTTCGTTTCTACGACAGAGTTAGCCAGTGTGTAGTTCAATCCTTCCTGAATTGATCATCTTACCTGCTCTTCCTTCTCAAAGGTCGGAAGTATGTCTTCGACGATGACCTTACGGAGCTCCTTCTCGTCTGGATGCTTTGATTTATCGAATCGAGCGACTAGCGCTCTGTATTCTTGAAGGTTCGAACATAGGCATTTCCATTCTATCTGAGAGACGAATACGTCGTTTTCGTCGGCTGGGAAGGCGATGGGCTCGGGCTCGGGCTCGGCTTCCTCTTCTGCGGTGACCTTTCGACGCTTTGCTGACCTTGAGCCGGTACTCTTCCTGCTCTTCCATTTCTGATAGACGGGTGGAAGGGGTTCGGTTCTGCAGTAGAGATAGCCGTTGTCGAACTGGTAGTAGGTAGTGCCTTTGGAGTCCCAACCGATAGGATCGATTCGCTATGGCATATGTTAGATATTGCAGAGTTATCGGGAAGTTTTTCACAGAGCGAACATACCCAGTCTGTGTGATCCATTACTTTGTGCGGGTCGACTTTGGATCTGAAGGAGTCGGTGTTCGAGATTATCCACATGGCCAATTGGTGCAAAACCCGGGCCTAGAAATATTTGATTGTTAACTAGGAGATTCGTACAAAAATAATAAGGACGGATCTCACGCACCCTCTCTTCTGGTTCCAGACTGTAGAAGGAGATCGGGAGCGGATCTGTGCCAAAAGGATTGATTGGGGCCCGTCTGTTAATGTACTGTCGCCTTGTGTAATCGTCAAACATCTCGATGCTAGAAGCGGATGGGAAAGATAATATGTTAGCTATGTGGTGAGGAGGAAGTATAGGAAAATCCAAGCGCAGAGGACTCACGTGAGGCCTCGTTGCGACGAGACATTCTTTAAAAGCCCTATCTGGACGTCATGGAGCAGGGGTGTTCCAGACGACGAACTGAGGTCTCTAGCGAAATCCTGGATGTTATCACGAACGACAATGGTCAGCACGAGTTTCTGGTTGATAAACGGAGCTCATTCGCTCGAGAATAAACTGGATAAGAGAGGGGGAAAGCACCTCGATGTTTTCGTAGTATGGGCTTTTCAGGCCTTGGTGAAATTGGAAGAGAAATTCCCATACTGCTGCGAACTCCCACTGTTGATGAAGCGGATTGGCTGGTTGTGGCAAGGGATGGAGGGACTGGCGGTTATCGGATGGTTTTGATGGGGAAGGAGGAGATGTAGATAGGGATGCTGATTCTGACTGAGCGGTAGCGGGGGCTAGACTGTTGAGCTGGTTGTGGCCGTTGCTCCTGCGTGTCGACGGCATTTTTTTTGTGGAAGCGGACCGACTCACTTTGGAGGAAGTCGGAGTGGTCTTGCTGTGGTTGTTGCAGATGTTACGCGACGAGTCTCGTTTGGTCTGGTTGGGTTGGTTTGGGTTGGTTTGGGTTGGAATCTGCGGGAGAGAACGTCGAGAGAGCCGCTGGGGGTTTGGCGCCTGCGTTGTCGGCCGCCCAACACCAACCTCACGTCCAACACATTTTGCATTTCCAGGTCCACCACTCCCATCATGCATCGACGTTTAGGTACGGTAGACTTCAGTTGTCATTATCGTATATACACATCACATACGCGGACATACATACGTACATGATCGCTGTGGATACGCTTCGGATGGGGGGAGCCCAGTCGAACGTAAAGGTCGATTACAGCTGGGCGATTGAAAGAGAAAAATGTGATCGGGAGAAATACATGCATGTGAGCGACATATTCTCGACTTATGGACTCAGCTCATGTACTCATGAACTACAATAGTATGTAGCATGTAGGCAGGCAGGCTTGCCTGGCGCAGAGCGATAACTCCAGGCTAACTAGCGTTAGCCTCGCGAGGATGCACCTGTTACCTGCAGGACATGGACTCCCTCCAATGACTCGCTCGCTTCGAAATCCACACCAAAAAGAAACCCCAAATTACCACCGACCGGGATGCCCAATACGATGTCCGGTCGCGAACCTGTGGGGTCGATCGAGGCTCTTCCTTTCGCTGACCGCTGTCCCGTCGAAAGTCTAATTAGCTCCCTTCCTCTACATCTGGGCATGGGCATGGATTCGATTATTGCACTCGAGTAGATACATGTATAACATTGCTTGCTTCATACACCTGCGATCGAGATATCCATATATAAATATAAATCCGGCCCTTCCAATATTTATACAAGGTACGCATCAGTGTCAACCCGGCTGACATCTCCGATCTTATCTTTTCCTTCGTCCCGCAAAGAGTGCTCGGTGGTTTATATATAACTATATACACAGATACACATTATTCTATATAAAAAAGGAGAAGATTTCTGTCAGTGCGTGCAATTTTCTCTAGCTCGGAGCTGCGAGAATCTTTACCCACCGCATTGGGGCAAACTCAGGGAGCAATTGCAGCCGAATTGGACCGGGTCGCAGATACAGGATCCATCCATCACTTTGACATCATTTGAGCGACGGGCTGGGGTAATCAAGGGAGAAGGGAAAAAAAGTTGGTTCGAGCAACAGGAATACCATACACACACAATCACAGCTAGTCCTTTTTCCATTGTACGATAGTTTCTGAGGGTTAGACATTTTTCCTTATTATTATTTCCAAAGTGCTCGGCAGGTGGGTCCTCATCTCTGTCTTTCCCCCTCTTCCTCTTCGTTCTTATATGTACATGTCAATATTAGTCAGGGCTCCGCTCGAGCTAGATCTATCACAGTTTCGTGAACAAAAAGTACCTAACCAGGTAAGCAAGAAAGTACTTACTCTGCTATTACCATAATAGTGTATTTTTTATATATATATACACTTATCACCTTTCATCCTCCCTTTCTGCCGAAGCACACATCCTTTTGCCGGGGTTTCTCCTTTCGAAGTGCCCAAAACAACCAAAGCGGCGGCTGTGAGCTCTCTCTCTCTGTGTCTCTCTCTGTCTCTGTGTCTCTCTCTGTCTCTGTGTCTCTCTCTGCCTCTGTCTGCCTCTCTGCGTCTCTCGCTAGTTATTCGGACGGCCGCAGTTCATTATATGTATTGGTTAATAACCTCCATCCCTTCATGTATCCCACCCATCCCACCATCATCCACAACCGATCGTTTCCCCTCAACCGCAACGGCGATTCGAGCGCTATTTGATCGCAAGAGCGCAGTGGCCACTTAGAACCAGAGCATTCCGCCAGATAACCACCCGTTCGGCGTCATCGAACCAATTGCTCCCAGACATCAAACTATCCGGCGCAAAAGGTAGTAAATTCCCCTCCCTCCTCACAGCCATCACCGCCCCCAACCCTAGCGGCTTCCCCAAAAATAGAGAAGGAAAGAAAAAACCCGCTCAGGTCTACATATTCGCTAGGTGGTTGGTTCCTTCCTGTGGCCGGAGGTTGCTGCTGTTCCCTTCCAAACCCTTCCCCTTCCCTTTCCCCCTTCTATTTCCAACTCCAAGGCAAAATCCAAATCCAAGGCCAAGGTCCGGTTCCCCCCCTCGTCGCAACCTCATCCTGTCGCTGTCTCTGGTCAACAGGTTTGGGCTAGCGACTGTTTTAGCCCTGAGTTTCTGGGGCAGGCAGGCTCGGTACTCTACGCTAGCTGAGATCCACCGCTGTCTGCTTTGGGCCGGCTGGCTGACCTGACCGACCGACCTGACCTCCTTTGCCTTTGATTGCTTTTGATTCCCCTTCTCCTTCTCCTCGCTGCTGCCGCTGGATTTCTTCCAAAGGTCATCCTGACTTTTGGGCAGTGGCGTCCAGCCTGCACACTTGTGTTTTTATTTATTTCGGCATCATCAGCAACATCGCAATCTGGATGGTTTGCACGTTCATTCATACATGCGAGAATTAAATTTCCATCAAAGAGACCCCTGAAGGAATCTAACAGCCTCTTCTCACCAGCCGTGCCATTCCCGCGTCAACGGGCACACCGCCTGATAGCTTTTATCGGAGGGGCTTCAACGTATCTGTATTCCGTTTACCTACCCACCAATCCGCTGGAAATCTACCCTCCCCAGCTTGAAAAGGAATATACCGGAGACCCACCGAGAGTGGCCGTTCCAGTTACCCTGTTCGATCGAGTTCAGCCAAATCCGTTTCAATCCCACAAACGGCGTCCGAGCTTGTCATCGGACGGTTCGTCGCGATCCCTCTCTCGGCTCCTTTGAGAAGCTGCGGCGCTACGACAACGACAACGCAAACAACACAGCCTGTCGTCACAATCGGGTCCCGAGATGTCTGCTGTGCAGCAGCAGCAGCAGCAGCAGCCTCATCATCACCACCACCACCACCACCATCAGTCACATCACTACCAGTCGGCTATGTCCTCGCAGCCGCAGCCACAGACTCCAGCCTCCCCTGGAACCGTCCAAAGATCTCAGTCCACGCGTACGGCCCATGTCAGACAGCCATCCATTAACCGAACTCAGACATCGGCTGGTCGATCTGAAGGTTATCAGCATTCCTCCCGAAGAGACCCCGATCAACACTTAACCCGCATGCAACCACCACCTGCTTCCTACGAGAGACGACCAGATCACAACAGACAGCCTTCCAACATGTCCGACGCTCAGAGCTCCATGGCGGGGACTCCTGGATCCGTGGACGAGCCCGGAAGATCGGCCCAAAAACCACGGAAAACTACCCTTCAGGGGGTGACGGGGACTTGGGTTCTGGGCAAGACTATAGGAGCCGGTAGCATGGGAAAAGTGAAGATTGCCAGGAAAAGCGATGGATCCGAGCAGGTAAAGCCCCCTCCAGAAATCACAGTGAAATTTATCTTCAGCCGAAAACACCCGTGTGGCTCTGATGCTGACTGTAGCCTGCAGTGTGCCGTGAAGGTGGTTCCTCGAGGAGGTACGGAAAAAGACCATTCTAGCAGAGCTCCCAGGGACGAATCAAAAGAAATCCGAACCGCGCGTGAAGCCGCTATTATGACACTCCTTGACCATCCTTACATTTGCGGAATGCGTGATGTCGTCAGGACCAATAATCATTGGTACATGATGCTCGAATACGTTAATGGTGGGCAGATGCTCGATTATATCATTTCCCACGGGCGACTGAAGGAGAAACAGGCTCGCAAGTTCGGGCGGCAGATCGCGAGTGCCCTGGACTACTGTCATCGAAATAGCATCGTCCACCGTGATCTGAAGATAGAAAATATCCTCATTTCCAAGACGGGCGACATCAAAATAATCGATTTTGGGCTATCCAATCTTTACTCACCACGGTCATTGCTCGGTACATTCTGCGGATCACTATACTTTGCTGCTCCAGAATTGCTCCAGGCAAAACCGTACCTCGGCCCAGAGGTAGATGTGTGGAGCTTTGGCATCGTACTCTACGTGCTTGTGTGCGGGAAAGTGCCATTCGACGATCAAAGCATGCCTGCATTGCACGCAAAGATCAAGCGCGGGCTGGTGGATTACCCTGCCTGGTTATCTCAAGGTTTGTTACCGGAATATATGATCGAGTATATAGTCTAAGGTCACCACTCTAACGTTCTTCGGTAGATTGCAAGGGACTTTTGTCGAGAATGCTTGTCACTGACCCACGACAGCGTGCCACATTGATGGAGATAATGCACCATCCATGGATGAACAAAGGATTCGACGGGCCGCCTAGAAACTATCTTCCTCACCGAGACCCAATCACGCTCCCGCTTGATCCTAACGTTATCCTTGCGATGACGGGGTTTGAATTCGGAAGCCCCGAAAATATTCAAAGTCTCATGACACGGGTGATCGAATCCGATGAATATCAACAGGCTGCGAGGTTGGCAATGAAAGAGAACGCCGCGACCCCCAGCGTGCACGAAAAGAAGAAGGGGTTTCAGTTCGATTTCTACAAAAGACGATCGTCTACGAGCTCAAGAGATGCACTATCGGCTCCTAGCGCGGAAGCCCTCTCGCATCCCTATGCGGATCCTTTGAGCGCTTTCCACCCTCTGCTATCGGTTTATTATCTGGTTCGTGAAAAACAAGAGCGGGATCGAAGGCTAGAACTGAGCACTGCCGAAGCTATTACGGCGCAGGCATTGTCTGGAAACAGCGCTACGCCCCATGAAAGCTCGGAAAGGGCCCCTCAAGTCCCGATCATACCTCTTCCTGAAATGGCCCACACTAGCGATGCCGGCTATGATGCCAAGGGGGAGTCTTCCTCACCACCCCGAACACGACCGCGGGCCAGGACACATGGAGACGAAGAACTCGTTGATTCCGTGAAACAGATGAATGTCTCGAACCAACCTCCGGCACCCGCACAGCCAACGACAACTGCTACTGTTGACTCGATCAAGAAGGAGAGCACTGCTGCGAGTTTGTTACGGCGATTTAGTACTCGTCGTCACTCACACAAGCCCGACTCGAAGGCCGCAGCGACCCCCGTTGTTACCGTCCAGAGCTCTGGCGCTAGCCCAGCTACTTCTGATATTGCGGTGCCTCGTAAGAGCCTGTCAGTTCGAAGGGCAAGAGATACCGAGATGGGTGGCTCGCAACCGAACCAGCAACAGTTTTTGAGCCCAGAAGCGGCCCAATTCGAAACGAGTAGCTCAAGCTCATCGAAGAAAGGGGCTAAGCTTAGTAGGTCCACGAGTGTCTCCGAGGCCGACCATCGACGGAAGAATGGGCAGGCGCCGAAGGCAGGCGAATCTCAGACACCTCACCTCACCTCTAAGGGATTTGAGAGGCCACTATCACTTAGCGGGCGCCCAGGTTCCGCAGGGAAAGCGACCGTGTCGAAGGCCAATTCGACGGGACACTCCAGAAGAGAGTCCTACTCTTTTAGGCGGATACGACGCGAAGAGCCCTCTACTGTTCCTGTGGACGTACCCGAGGAAACAGATGCAGACATGGCATCGGCGGGTAGCACCGAGGCGGTCGGCGCCACCCCATCAATCGACCACGTCAAACCAATCTTCCTCAAGGGATTGCTGAGTGTCTCCACGACGACGAGCAAACCACCGCCTGCAATCCGTGCTGATCTCATGAGGGTCCTTAGGGAGATGGGCGTTGAATTCCGGGAGATAAAGGGGGGTTTTTCCTGCACCCACAAACCGAGCATTGATCTTGCCACCGTCCAGGACAATATACCTCAGTCCCCGGAGATGCTCGCTGCCGCCAATGCTCCATCATCACATCGCAGAAAGCTGTCGTTCGGAGGAACTAGCGCAATGAGCGCTTCTATGAAGCGTAGGACCAAGGGTGAGAATATGCATGATCTATCGACCGAAAGCATGAACGACCCTTCAAGTCAGATACAATCGGAACTCGGTGGAAGCATGATACTACAATTTGATATCTACATTGTCAAAGTTCCTCTGATGAATCTCTATGGTATTCAACAAAAAAAGATAGCCGGTATGTCAAACATTCTCAATACAATAGCAGGAATAGTGATAGACTAACTTCATGGCTTTTAGGTAACTCATGGTCTTACAAGAACATGATCACGAAAATCATTTCAGAGCTGAGGCTGTAGAATGGCTTCTAGTGATCCTTGATATGATTCCCCTTCGCAACCAAGAAAAAAAAAAATTAAAAAAATTAAAAAAAATTAATTATTTGATAAGCACAAACCACACGGCTCAAAATCTTTTTTCTTTTTTGTCGCCCACAAGTTCGACAATCCTGATAGGAGAGCAACCTGACCCGTTTCATGCCGGACGCTTAATGTTAAAGACCACAATGTTTCTCTTTTGCACATCTTTAGCAACTTCCAAACTACTCAGCCAGCTGTTCATTATTAAATTTTTTTTATCTTTTTATTTTCAATTTCTCACAATATTTGGTTCTGAGCCTATAACGACTTTCACTTTACACACACCCCTTCCCCTTTCTTTTTTCTTACAAGCCAGACCCAGACAGATCGGTTCTGCTCGGTTTCCTTTTTGGACCTGCAAATAATGACATGGGCCACATGAGATATGTGAAAATGCCGGCGTCGATTCTTACCACTCGCTTCTTCTTCTTCTTCTTTTCATCCTAATGTTTTGCTTTTCAAGCGTCGAGGCCACGAAGATATACATACTTTACTTACAGTCTTGTTTCCGTTTCTCTCAATGTAATATGACACGAAGAGGTAATGAGGAGGGTTGCGATCGGTGTGGTATTAATATGTGCGATAGACTTGTTTCGAGCGAGGGGTTTTGGTCGGTTTGCGTATGTTCTCTTCAATTTGCCATGACAAAAGCCGCTCCTTCCTCCATCGTCATTATCAGGATGTCAGCCCTGAGGGCCGTGACAGAGCGTTTTTCTTCTATTTCAGTATATACTATGTACGCCCTATATATATAATCCCGTATAGAAGCCGCCAGATTGTGAGCGGAGAGGCAATAGTTAGACTAGACATCCGGAACCCGGTCACAGACCCATTTTTTAAATATTTTATTTGGACACTGTGTGACGGTACACAACTGCGTCGCACGGCTGCAGGTTTCTACGCGAACACAGAAAAGCTAGAACTCGGATAATTTGTAGTTATCGGTTGGTGATGACCGATGATTGAGGAGTGATCGAGTGATTGAAAGCACGGATGATTGCTATTGTGCCAGATTCTGCAGCGGCCCGGACGGAGGCGGAGGCGGAGGTGGAGGTGGTCCCTGGGTGTCGAGTCCTTCCTTGGTGGTGCTGCTGCTGAGCTGAGCTGAGCTGAGCCCGAACATCATGTCCGTTGCGAACAAACATTTACCCTCACAGAATCCATCCATTCGTCCTCCTTCTCCTTCAACCTTGACCACCTTCACCTCACCATCATCATCACCATCACCATCATCATCATCATCATCATCACCTATCATCTCCCCTTCGCTCCCCGGCTTCACCACCGCCCACCCCTCTCAACGTTCATTCGATCGCTCGTTTGCTCTCAGCTACTGATACCGGCGGCACTGTGTTCGTGTGTGCGAGTGTAATATAAAACCTTCATCTCGGCCGACTGGATCCAGCTTCCCTCCCTCCCTTACCCCTGCACTGCTTGGTCCCAGAGTTGGCCAACGTCAAACCCCACGCTTGCCTTGTTCTACCACCGCATCCCAACCCTTCACCAACCCTTCAAGCGTCCCACCTTTAATCTCCATCATCAACCAGGATGATGCAAAGCTCTCTCCAGTTCACAAGCGCGCACCAGGCGTTCTCCCACGACCAACAGGGATGGCTGCAGACCCAGCAGCAGCAACACCATCTGCAGCATCAGCAGGCTCAGCTGCATTCTCAGCAATCTCAGCCTAGTCTCTATAACCTCAATGCACGTAATCTTCTCAGTGCCAATCAGTCGCAGCAGCAACAGCAGCAGCAACAACAACAACAACAACAGCATGTCCAGCAATCTCAGCAGCAGGTCGCTGTTAATGGCGGGGCTGCAAACGCCCTGATGAACCAAATTCCGGCGCAGATTAGGGCCTCCGAAGAGGAGCAGAAGGTCTACAGCTGGATCATGGAACTGGTTGCAGGAGGTTCACGAGAGCAGGCACTCTTGGAACTCTCCAAGAAACGAGAACAGGTTGAAGACCTCGCTCTTCTCCTCTGGCATTCTTTCGGTACGCCCCGGCTCTCCTTTTGTAAACCCCTCTGATTACTAACACGCCATATATCGCCAGGTGTCATGGCTGTCCTCGTCCAGGAGATCATATCCGTATACCCACTCCTCAACCCTTCCTCCCTTACCGCTGCTGCCTCAAATCGAGTTTGCAATGCCCTTGCACTCCTCCAGTGCGTGGCCTCTCATAACGATACTCGGAACTTGTTCCTCAACGGTATAATAGACCCGGCCCGTACATCTTGCATGCCCTTACTAATACTCCGCAGCCCATATACCCCTGTTCCTTTATCCGTTCCTCAACACTACCTCGAAATCTCGACCTTTTGAATATCTAAGACTTACTTCGCTTGGCGTCATCGGTGCCCTCGTGAAGAATGACAGTTCGGATGTCATCAACTTCCTTCTGTCGACGGAGATCATCCCTCTCTGCCTTCGAATCATGGAAACTGGCTCGGAACTCTCCAAGACTGTTGCCATCTTTATCGTTCAGAAAATCCTTCTTGATGATACAGGCCTCCAGTACATCTGTCAAACGTACGAGCGGTTCTACGCCGTCGGAACTGTCTTGAGCAACATGGTCAACCAGCTCGTCGAACAGCAGACAGTCAGGTTGCTCAAACACGTTGTCCGATGCTTCCTGAGGTATTAGCTTATCCTTTTTCATGATGGGACGATGACTCGCTAACTATCTTCTAGGCTCAGTGATAATCCACGCGCTCGTGAGGCTTTGAGACAGTGTCTACCGGAACCACTCCGCGATGCAACTTTCTCTCAAGTCCTTCGCGATGACCAAGCAACAAAACGTTGTCTCGCACAACTTCTTATAAATCTTTCGGACTGCGTGGTGGAACAGTAACTTTGACTCTCCATCCACCAAAACCAGTTTTAGACCAGTACAAACCTGAAACGGATGTCAATCTGACGCAGTCCATCACCCGCCTCGTACGCGGTAAAGATGCATTGGGCTTATAGAACACGCCCACGATCACCCAGCCGTCTAACCCACCTCACACAATGTCAAAAGCGATTTTTAATTTTTCGGATACCCAATGTCAGGTTTTTCCCTTTCGCTATATAATAACTTCACACCCCCCTTTACTCTCCTTCTTACGGCTGTTTATAAATACATACATACACGGAATTCCCTGGCGTCACTTGCAACGGTAGAAATGTCGACTTCGAGGAAAGGTTCACACGATTTCCTATACACCCCTCCCCCACCGGCTTATTATATGGTCTATACTCTTAATCACGCTCCTTACCTTTCCTTTTTTTCTTTGTTTTTTTCTCTTTCCTCTTTTTGGCATTCAATAGGCGTCTACTACCACTTTATCAAAAAAAAATAATCTCAAAATAATGTTCGGGGACGCCATTAGCCCAGTAGCATCCTCGATGTTTATATTCCTGTATATTATTCTCGGATAGCTTTCTAATTACCTCTAATTCCATGTACCACTCTTCTAATCCACTCGCTTTTCTCTCTCAGCCTAGATTCTGATGGATCATCTCAATATTCGATAGCTACACTCGGTTGAGAAACAAAGATGTGGATTCTACGGCTAAACGGGAACTTGGAAATCCGGATGATATTGATCATATATATATATATTTACTCTTCTTTTTCAAGCTTAAATTGCCTTTTCATAAGCCTGGTGTCCCGTCATGATAAGGTTTGTGCAACCATCTCTCAACGACGGATGACGCCACGACAGCCCCCATTCCCGAATCCGCTTTTACGGTCCACAATATATAAATACGTGGCTATATCGCTGAGCCACGCCTTCCCATCTCCAACATTGCTTATCGACGTCTGTATATTTGTTGATAAGAAGCTTTAGGCTTCATGGTGAGTGGTCTAACGGATCTAGATCTATTCAGCAAGAAGCAGATATGGGGCTACATATCGGGCATGAAACTGAATCATCGTACCCAGCCAGTGAACTGCCTTTTAACCCCTGGGGGAATCCAAACTGGATACTAACTTGAGAAAACAAAGGATTTCTAAACAACCACTTGGGCATATAATATTTCACGGTTACCCGGTTAGTCCATAGATGAATTAGTAACAGGTAACGGCGTAATTCTAAATACAGCATGGTTTTCTATCACGATTTTTACATCAAACATTTATGTATATTGAGATGTCGAGGAGTCTCCATGAACAGAATTCTAGAATGCGGCTACTAGTATCTCAATTTATACGCCTATCAAACGATGTGCCAGGGCTATTATACAGCTTCCCAAAGGCCTCTGATTATTAGGAAACCGGGTTTTATAGCAAGTTCTATATTCGTGTTCACCACGTACTCATAAAATGGCGGTTTGATATGATCGTACATGATTTTTTTACCTGCATATCCTGTTAAATGGAAATTCGCCTGTCGAGCAAGCCTAATATGTAAGATATGCTTACGTACTTGGGGCTTTACGACGAAGTAAGCTTAATAAGTAAGAATTCTCGCAAGCACCTCGTTTTAACGAGACTTTGCGGCCCTACCCGCGATAAACGGAAGCATCGTGTGTGTGTCGTCGACTTCGCAAAGGTATTCCGGATAGAAGAACATGCTTCAATTAGGACTACTAGCAAGCACAGACGTACAGGGCTTCGAATGGACCAAACCTGCACGGACACGATATCGATACCTATCTAAATAAACGTCGAAGCCTAAATCTTACCTGGGGAACTCCTAGGTCGCGGATCCTCACCAATCACGCTTCAGGCTGCAGGAGTCCTGGCAGAACCACAAACCTTCCAAGCTTACCGAACAGAATTGTCGTTGTCTGCAATGTCTGCCCAACTTTTCAGGCTACTGCAAGTGTGACTCTCAACGCGCAGGCGTACAGACAGATGTATATAATCCTGAAAGGTACCTTTCAAAGGTCGTATACTTTGTGAACAAACCTTGACCCCCCGGCCGTGCGAAGGTGGAGAAACCCTCCGCAATGTCAGCCAAACCACGACCCCAAAACCCTACTAAGAAAGCTGGGGGCAAATACGAGCCTAAGCATATGCATGTGCCTGCTCTCCACCATTCCTACGGATGATGCTGTACGTGCGTGATCAGATAGAGAATCGGGAAAGAAGCCAGACGATTGGATCTCGCCTGCACCAGCCGGGGGCCGCGCAACAAAAATAAAATACCAGGAGAGTAGGAACCCCATAGAAGAACCGTTCCGTCCAAGAATTCTGAAATCCTAACCCGAATCTGCCTCTGCATGAATTCAACTAAAATTTTGCAACCTAGACAACTGCCTAGGAACATAGGAACGTAGGAACTTGATTCCTAATCCTTATGGGACCCCTCCAGGTCAAAAAGGGTGGCCAACGTAAGTAAGTAAGACCATCGACATGAGCTGAGAATCTGCTATAAGATGCACGATTTTATGCTTTTTTTTTTTTTTTTTGCAAACAGAAAGAACAAGAGGGCTGCTTTGGGCCAAGCGGGGGGTTGCATGTTATTTTTGTTTTTCCGGTCAGCCTATGCGAGGGTGAAGAAGGGATTATCGTGTGTAAGTCGTATGTAAGTTTTTTGAAAAAGACGGAGAGAACCTTCAATTTTCTCAGCGGCTCTTACATGGAAGTTGCTGGTGGGGCGACGAACAAGGTCGCATGGTTTCTTGGTTTCCCGTACAGATCTTACAAGCCCGAAAATATCCCATCTGCAGGCCTGAAGAGAGTGCGTGGGTGAAGGATCCGTCCACCCTTCTCGGCAAGTGCGCTTCCCACTTCGCGGATTCGGGGAATTTGTTGCCCTCCATGGGCGGTGGCGGTCGAGTTCACACACCCTCACGTTGACATTTGGAGTTCTGGAGCACTTTTCATTTCAAGGTTCTCTTCTATACGGATTCATGGAAATTTCACATCACATTTTACGGATCGGAAATGGATGAATGAATGTATATAGATATTGGAATAATCAATAAAGTGTTTTTTTTTTTTTTTGTAATTTTTAGTTACGAGTGGTCTCGATAGGTAGCGAATAATAACCTAAGAGAAAGAACAAATTGTTCCCAGCATCGAGGATGAAAGAGCCTCCGCGAGCATGCATACAAACTTTAAACTCAGTGATATTGAAAAACCCCCAAAGCATAGGGAATACGATCCGTCGTCAGTCATAAAAAAGAAATACTCAAAGTATAGAGAAAGAAAGGAAAATGGTAAACGGTAAAAGAGTTTCGAGGGAGAAACAGTGAAGCACCTTGGAGAATCAGAAATAGAGAAAAAAGAATAGACAAGAAAAGAAATCATCAAAAAAAGAGTCCTCCAGCAATGAGCAGAAGGGTAAACGCCTTACAAGCCCAAAGAAACTCCACCAGGATGGCGAAATTCAGTAGTATTCCCGATATTATTAGATGTAACAAAAGCATTCCCAGATGAACCGTCCAACTTCCGCTCGAGCATTTGCCTAAGTCAGTCCACTAAGGCGCCGTGCTGGCGGGCGAGGTTCTTGTAGTACTCCTTCTCCTCCTTGAGCTGCTGGGCCTCGGCCTGCAGCTTCTCAACTGCCTCCGCTAGCTCCTCCATCTTCTCAACTCTCCTCGCTCGGGACTTACGAGCGGCCATTGTGTTTCGCGCTCGCTTGATGTCAACTGGGTTCGAAGGGTCGAACTGCACTGGTGGCAGATCGGCCGCGGCTTTTCTCCGGTTGATTCCGGTCAGAGAAGCCCTCTTCTGGGCATTGGAAGCTGACCTGGATTTGGTGGACGGCGAGGGTGGGGTGCGAGACTTGTTCGAGTCGGTAGAAAACTGCCTGGATGGCATGATGGCAGTTAGAGGAGGGGTGGACATCTCACCACCGAGCATCAGAGCGGCGGGGTTGACGAGGACGTCAGTAGAAGACGAAGGATTGGCATCCTCTGGAGGGAAGAGGGTAGGCCATTCATCCTGAATTCCATCGTCAATTCCGAAGAGAGGGGTGTCCATGGGGGAGGAGTCGTCAAGTGTATCATTGGTCCGTCCGGTGTGGAGGGTACCAATGAAAGGGGAGAAGTCGTGGAAAAGAGGCCCATTGGGGGAGAAGGTCATGTCGTGGCCGTGAAATGGCGAGCCCTCAAGGGCCGCCAGTGACAGAAGTTCGTCCTCCATATTTCTCTGACGCTTGCTGAACTCTGTTTGGTTGTTTAGCTGGGGTTCAAATGAAACACTGTGCAAAGATGGTGATAATGATGATGAGAATGATGATGTTGGGGAGTCTACATCTAAATACATATCTATGTCGTCTTGGAGAACAGGCTCGAGCGAGTCGAGTACGGTGCTGATTGGGGGAAGAATGATGGGATTCACGGGCGGAGAGAACGGGGAAAAATTACCTCGGATGAGATGGACTCTTTGGTTGTCGGATAGAGTCTCGATCAGTGCGGGATTGAAGTCCGCGGCGGTGTTCACGAAAGGAGAGCGTTGGACCAGGGAGTTGGCCGAGTTGACAAAAGTGCGGGTGGTTGGCAGAGAAGTAGTGTAACCGAGATTGAAGACTGCGTCGTTGACCGAGGCTAACTCAGGGATCGCACGAGAAGTCGAGGAGTGGTGTTCGGTCCTCCTGGGAGCTGGTTCTGCAGGCCCGAAGAGTTCGAAGTCGGCGTTGAAGGTCTGGGGAGTTGCCGTCGAGTTGAAGAGTGGGAAGTCTTTGTTCTGGATATCTGGGGAATGATGCCTTACAGGCGAATTGGGAACTAGTGAATTGGGCCATCCTGGCGGTTCTTGGGCTTGTGCGTAACGCAAAGCTTCCGTTGAGGGTGAAATTTTGACGGTTTGGGGGGGTAACTCGCTGAGCGAAGTTATTTTGGCGGTAGTATAATCAGGCGAGTCTTTAAAAGACGGGGCCTGACTGTAACGAAGAGAATCTATTTTGGAGGTGGTTAAGGGAAGCGGCGGAATCTTTAGGATTCAGGCGGCCATTTTGGCAGATATCTACGATATAATATTTGTTCTTCTGGGGAGCTTAGATAATTTTTGGGGATGGGAGTAGGAAAGGCGAGAAAAAAGGTCGGACCGGCGGGGTGACTCACGGGTTCTTATAGTTTTCCTTCAAACCGTTCAAACTCGAGTTTTACTCAGTGATGGGCACATCCATCCCAAATGCCCAAATGCCCCAGCTATGTTTGTGCGGTAAGGCTGCTCTGCCGGCTGTTTGACAGAACGAACAGAGGAGAGATTCCTAATTTACACGGGACTGGGGGCTCCATGTAACCCTGGCAAACACCGCTGCTGGTGCTGCACAGCCCGGTATCTTTTTCTCTTTCTCTTTCTCGATTCTGTTTCCTTTTTTTCTTTTCTTTTCTTTTCTTTTCAGTAGTTCCGGCAAGGAGTGTTTGTTGGAATCTATGTAGCAGATAAAGAAGACGAATATACATACTAGCATGTTTGATATATCAAATATATACAATATAAAAAAAAAAGAAAGAGGGGGAGACACAATTGAGAGAGAGAGAGAGAGAGAGAGAAATGATAGAGTATTTTCTGCGTTGTTGCGTTGACTGTTGGATCGTCGTGGATGTGTTGCGACGGGTGGATCACATCGAAAAAAGCTATTTGGAATGAAGAACGATGACTCCTACTTCCCGTTTTGGGAGCATCTCTCAAACGTCGCTTAGGCGATGACTCATTGTGCCCGTCGATCTGATTGGCCAATCCCAACACTCCAGCTCTGCACTTTTGGCTGGACTGCGCGATTTCTTGCTCTGTGGAGACCTCTCAAGGCCTCAATGCAGCGCAGCGCACCCTTCTACCCTTCTTTACAAAGTTCCAACTCTGTCCTTCTCCCATCACCGTCAATCACCGTTCCGTCGCACGACCTATCACTGCGGCTCTGGGTATCGCTCTAACTTTCCCAGGCATGCATGCCTGCATGCAGCACGCATGTCTGTACGCACGCCTGTACGTTAGGTATACTTTTAGGTTGCGACTTTCATCATCTAGGTTACGACTGTCCACGACATCCATTCAGCCCTCACTTGGCTGATCCTTCTTCCCAGCTCATTCTCAATCTTTCATCTCATGGACCAAGATATGCCTTCTTTGATACCTCAGCACTTGGTTAGTTAGCACGTTAGCACGTTAGTTAGGTACCTAGGTACCAGGGTCAGGTGGGAGCTATCGATTAGCTCCGGTCAGGCCTGCAGACGAAGGAGCAATAGCTAAGCCCGAGCCGCTTTCGAGCAGCCCGCATTGCTACCTTAATCATCCTGCCTTATCGGGATTCACTGCTAGGATTCTTACATCACATCGCATCCTCGGCTAGCCTGCATGCCCCATAGTAGGATCGTTCGATGTCCGCATCGTTTTTTTATTTTATTTCAAACTTGAAACGACAGTCATACTATAACATTGAATACCCAAGTTTTATTATGAATAGGTACTTTAGCTGTGTTACAGCCGTCATTCGCGATCCTAAATACTCCGTCTCTCCGGAGCAATTGCATTATGTAGTTGGAAGAACAATACGTTTTTGACGCTGCAACCAACTACCAACCCTGCTGGGAGATGTTTCTGTACTCTGCCCCGCCGTTTCGTTCCTAGTGGATACTTATGCGGAGACACCCCCCGATGCATCGGCTAAAAGGTACATTCATCAGTTCATCCCATCTCATCACTAAATTTGCCCTATCTAAAAAAATCATATACTACGTATATTACCATTAACCTAAGCCTCATTGGGTGAAGACAAGACCAATCGCCATCCTCATGCACTTCGGGTCCAAAAGTAAGCCTCTAGTATAAAGTATAATATAATTAGGTATATATCGGTTGATGTCCTGGTTAAACCCGTACACCTTTCTACTCAAGTAAAAATGCACATGCATCCGTATTCCGCCAGAAACACCAGCGCATTTTGAGCTATACGCCATATATCTTTTGGGTTGAGCCGATAGGTCATGATGCGTGGAATCTCGGGTACATAATCAGCCAAGCGCCTCAAGTATATATATAATCACATGGATATACTCAAGTGCATGCTGATTCGTGGCCCCGATACCACTTGGTCTATACATACTTGAGCATAAAGAATCGACGGTGTGCGAGTCTTGGCGGCGGGCTTAGTCAGGTGACGTCCGAGAATGGCTGGTCCTCGGTTAACTTCACATGAAAGCCGATGCCGAGGGCGACTTAAATTCTATCTGCCCCGGAACCCAACCTTCTTTCATCGTCAACCACCCATCCCCATATACCCCTTTCATCAGCCCGTACGCAGTCGCCAGTAGCAGCCATGGCCTCCTCATCATCGATGTGCGGGCCTTCTAACCCGCTGCAGTCCCTCAAGAATCACACCTCCTTCGATCGCTCGCTTCAACAGGACCGCTTCCGCTCTCAACCAGCATCTTCAGTAAGTATCCCTATTCGCCGTATAACTTCAACATCGGGTTAACAATATAACCAGCAATTTCGCCAACAGTCCCGCTTAGTCCCCCAGCAGCATGACGAATTCGAACAGTTCCTCAGCACCTCGTCGGGCCCCTCGCAAACCCTACAAACCCGCCCTTCCATCCAAAATTTCGCCGTCGCTCCACCTTCTCCTGCTCTTCAGCAGGTAGGATGGGCCGCCGACTTTCAGCGACTTCAAATCGCCACACCCTCTCCTCCTCCTCAGGCTGCACAGGTCCACAAGCCCGCGGCAACAGGGTGGGGCGCTGAATTCCTGTCGCAGCTGAGCGCCTCACCTACATCGTCTATAGCTCAACAAAAGGCGCCAGTTGGAAGCAGTTTTATGGGCATGAGCGCGGGCTATATGCCCATAACTTCCATGAACTCATATGAACCTCTACAATCGAACCACATCGATGCGAAAACATCCTACACAGACGCCGAATTCGATCAGATGTTCGAGGAGGCAGCGACTCTACAATCTGACGTCATTGACTTTCCGCAGCGGGCGGTCCCCAATCCTCTGCAAAATGTTATGCCACAGTCCGAGGACATCAAAGAGGACACCAAAGAAGAGCAGGATAAATCTCGCGACGACGCTGATGAACTGGCTAGGACGGCTGGGCAGTTGGTGGATACGCTGAGCCAAGACACTAGCCGCAAGTTCCAAGAGAGTCAATTTGTAGCTCTGATGCGCAAACTCAGAGACAAGACAGTTCGAGTGGAGGATGGGAAGATGGTCGAGGTATAACTCTCATTTTCGCATCAGGAGGGAGGGTTGTTGTGGCTAAAGGCCCTCTAGGTGAAGGCTGAGGTTCCGGATGAGATGAGAGGAGACATAGATGCCGGCAGGTTCGGACTGAACCGTAGGAATTTGTATGATAACGGGTGTCGGCTTGTTTATCATTAGGCGTCATTTTTGGTGGGTTGGTGAGCGGGTAACAGGTGCTTTGGGCGTTTTTTCTTTGTGAAATTTGGTATTTTAGTCTATTTAGCGGCGGCTCATATACGGAATATCATCATATATCATTAGATTCGTAATTTTTATAGCGTCTTATTCGTCTTCAACACTTTGAAACGGAGGATAGTGATCTTGTGCCGTAACTCGTGGCTCGATAGTTTGTTACCTAACCTAATAAATCAGAAAGCGACCTAGTGTGTCTACTTGCCAACATATGAATACTGTCAATCGCTTCATTTCTCGGTAGGCCCTGCTTCCCCTGTCAATATTTAAGTACGTTCTTTCAGCTTGGAAGATATCTCGGTTTCGTTTCGATCTGGTAAATCTCGCTACATGGAACCATTAAGGTTAACCCTGTCCTTCCTTGAGTATATACTCGAACGTGGCCAGCAAGCGGCTTTATTTCGGAAATATGCCCGAGTTTCAAATGTTTCGAGCAATGTTGCGATGTAGGCCACACAGTCTTCATGGAATTTGTAAATGAGTGTGTTTTATGATTCTTACTTGTTATTATCAATAAAGCCTGAGGGCGGGTTTCATCCGTTGGTTGTCTATGTATGATGATCGATAAGCGAATGCAGAAATGAAACCGAATAGAAATGTATTGTTCGAAGCAAATATATCATCAATCTCATAGATAAGAAGCTTGTATATTCTTGACAATTAGGGAACATGCCCAAATTTGCTAGCATAGCATTCTATATCACGAGAGTATGAGAGTACTGTCAACCAGCCCCTAACACCCCCAGACACGTTGTTTTGATAACCATCGATTAGGCTTTGAAGCCCATCTAATATTTGAATCGAAATTGAAATATTAGTGTTTCATTGCCTAAAAAGGCTTTTGATTATGGCTGTGTGACCTGGCGGATTGATGAAATCATTCTCCTAGTATGTCGAGCGAGATTTAAGTAAATACGTCAAGATGTCCCATATATTTCCCCTAAATCACTAACTTTTAAAATACGAACCAGTGTATCCAGGCTTGACTATTAACTAGTAGAAATGCCATCTAAAGCTCATTCTCGAGCTGTCGAAAACCAATTTGCGAAACTTCAGTTGAAATCAAACAAAATGCAACAGACATGTGCGTTGAGTGCGCACACGTGATGGGGAAATGGACAAGTCTGCATGGGCAATCCCTGGTGGCTGGGCAGGCCGAACCATGGCTGGTTGACAGCAGCAAGCTCCCCAAACCAGCAGCATCTCGACGCTTTATTGCCGATGTTAAGCGGCTTTCAGGCTTCCCCGGAAAAACCACCAGCTGTGAGCTCCCACCTCACTTCTCCGAGCCCATTGCCGGCTATCATTGGAAATTCGTGCTTTTCCTGCTTTCCCCCCCTTCCCTCTTTTATTGATTTTTTTGTTATCGTTCTGTCGGCTTCCCTGTTGTGCTGCGACATCCTTTCATCTTGACCTGTATTTGCTTGAGAGCTCGGAATATCTCAATTCTAGTATCTCCAGCACCCTCATAGAAGGCGGAAAAGGGCAAAAAGCTGTAGAGAATGTGGCGTCGGTCGTTACTAAGCCGAGTACGGAGTACCAGCTGGATAGCATTGAGGACGGATCTCCAGCGGGCGCATTTACATTACTCACGGCCGGCGTTCGCAGTGAAGCCTTTCCTATTAGCGGACATCGGCGAGGGAATACGCGAGTGCGAGATCATACAGTGGTTCGTACAACCGGGGGCCAAAGTCGAACAGTTCGATAACATCTGCGAGGTGCAGTCGGATAAGGCTTCTGTGGAAGTGAGTGTCTCCCCTCCCCTCCCTCTCAATTTATCTCTTCAATTGATGTGGCTTGGTATCGGATTAGACGGGCGCTAATGTGATGGATCGGATGAATTGCTAGATATCGTCGAGGTATGATGGTGTCATCAAGAAGCTGTACTATGAAGCGGGTGATATGGCAATTGTGGGGAAGCCCCTTGTAGACATTGATATCAACGATGATCTACCTGAGGATGCGTCCGAGTCGGGCGCTCCAGACACAGCGGCCCCGTCACCAGCGCTAGCACCAGCACTAGCACCAGCCACACAGGAAGCCAAAGCCTCCCCGCTAGCTAGATCTCAACAGATAGCCATGGCGACAGATACAGATATGGGCAGGAATGCGGAGGGAGCTATCAGCGGGAAGCATAGGACACTAGCCACTCCTGCAGTCCGGAGAATAATAAAGGAACGTGCGCTCGACATCACAAAGATCAACGGCACGGGCAAGGACGGCAGAGTGCTGAAGGAGGACGTCGAGAGGTATGTCGAGGAGCCAACAGAATCGTCGACATCCCCCTTCTCCACCTCACCATCAGCAGGCCGTCCGAGAACACTACAAACAGAGTCCTTGGAAGAACGCACGGTGTCGTTGACGCCAATTCAGAGCCAAATGTTCAAGACAATGACTCGATCACTCTCGATACCGCACTTCTTGTACGCGGACGAGGCGTGGATCGATCGGTTGGTCGCCTTGCGTCACACTATCAATAAGAATCTAGCCCTGTCTGGTGACCCTTCCCTCCAAAAGATCTCATATATGCCCTTCTTCATTAAAGCCGTCTCCGTCGCCCTCGAGGAGTTCCCTCTCATCAACAGTAGGGTCGACCTAGCCGATGAGGCCAAACCGAAGCTAGTCATGCGTCCGCAGCACAATATCGGTGTCGCAATGGACACGCCAACCGGTTTGCTGGTCCCGAACATCAAAAACGTTCAGCAACTTAGCATATTGGAGATTGCGTCGGAACTCGCCCGGCTACAAGCGGCGGGGAGCGCGGGAAAGCTATCCTCAGCCGACCTCAAGGGTGGCACCATCACCTTGAGTAACATTGGAACAGTTGGTGGCACATATGTTGCTCCCGTGATTGTCACGAGTGAGGTGGCGATTATGGGGATTGGTAAGGCGAAGGTTGTACCAGCGTTCGATGACAATAAAAATGTTGTCCCCAAAACTATTGTTAATTTTTCATGGGTACGTTATCCCCTCCACTGACTGGCGGACTCTCACCCATCTCTCTCTTGTGGTCTGTAATACTAACGGGTGTAATTTCGGATAGTCTGCGGACCATCGCGTTGTGGACGGGGGCACAATGGCACGAATGGCAAGCCTCGTCAAGCGATATTGTGAAGAACCCGACTTTTTGATATCCAAGCTTCGATAGAGATCACGTTTTTTTCATCTCTATTTGGTCTTACTCTTTATAATTTAGTTAGAGCAGTATACGTATGTACAACATTTTGCATGTATCAATAGGTACCGCACACTATAACAGCCACAGCCCATGCAAGGGGAATCAACATTGCTACTTTTGCGGAGATACTTTCGGTACAAAGCCTTCCCCCAATTATACATATGGTAGCATTCGATATAGCCCTAAAAGTAACATGCACATACATATAGTAATCGTCTCTAAAGGGATAGCTGCATGTGTGTAAGCAAGCAAATTCCGGGGAAAACTTTTTACGGTATATGATCACACTTTTTCCCCACGAAAACCCCTCGAATTTGAAGTTAGCCTTTTTTATTTTATTTTTCTTAGCCACTTGGTCCAGATTTGCAACAGATATGGTAATCCGAATGTGGGGCCCTTGCTTAAGGTTACCTCCTAAAAATCTCTAACGTCTTGACCAGAAACAATCGTTACTCAAGTATTCCTAACATCCCCACCCTACATACAAGATTCTGGATCGGCAGACATCGGCAATTGGGCGATCGGATATTAGCCCTGACGCTGAAGGTGGTTTGACTTTTTTTTTTTTTTTTTTTTCTGTTCGTTCTTGTTGTGGGACCCAGAATGTCGCCGACACTCTCCAATTGACCCCCCTTTACGAAGTACATCATATTGGATCGCATTCGAAGGTAACAGTGCGTGGGCAGTGCGTGGACATTACGTTTAATCGATTGCCTCTGTCCGCACGGTCGAGGAGCTATAATCTTTAACGAAACAAACCCTTCGTTAGACAAGGACATGTATCCCAAGATTCTGGGAAATAACTTTTTTTTTTTTTTTTTCCAATCAAAATTTCGCATTGGCCCCCAAAGCAAGCGAGCGAGTGAGCGAAGCAATGTTAATCTCTAATCTCAACTTTTCAAGATAATATGCAATTACCCCTTGCAGTTTCCAACGAGAATAGAGGCGTTTTGGGGCTTTGTGGTTTGCGAGTGCGTTCCCCCCTTAGCAATATGTGGTAAGAGGGCGTGTGTAGGCGACAAGGTCCACGAGAACAGGCCTGCAAGGCTGGGGATTGGCAAGGCCTTTCGACCCAACATAGGAGAATTTTTTTCCTTTCTTTTTAATAACCGCTAACGGCGTCGGTGTGTGGCATTACTCTTACTCGATATGTGGCATTCGCCTCCAGACCGCCTAGCATCCCCCACACTAAAGGATGGCACAGACTTGGCCTTCCTTAACCTCTTTCTCTCCTGCCTCGAAGGTTTTGCGCATTTCGCGGGTCTCGGGTAGACGGTGCTAAATTAGACTGCTCTCTAGCTCCCCCAAAACCACGTCTATGAAGCCGCATCGAACGAACAATGCTAATGTTTTCTCGAAAGAGCCAAGCGCTCTGATAACTAACGTCTTGCGACTGATTAGTTTAGGAAGGTGATTGCTAAAGCGTCTTCGAAAAAAGGGGACATTTGGGCAAAGGGGTTTCCTGGTGTTCGAGTCGTCTCTTCGACTAAGAAAAAATCTAGAGCTTTGATGGTTGCAGTTGTTATTTCGGGCCAATAGGAATGGGTTCCAACGACTTGGATCCATCGATCGATAGTGTGGCTGTCTCCCACGTTCTTCGTTTCTTTTTCCACTTTGCTCTGCTCCTTTTCCAAAGAATGAGCTGGACAATTGTCCAATCAGCGTCATTTGTCTTACGCTTCCTCCCCAGCGTGGGACAATTGTGCGGAAAAAAGGCTGAAGCCCACTTACGTGAACGAAATCCCGGAAAAGAGGAAAAGAAAAAAAAGGAAAGAAAAAAAAAAAAAACGAGGAAAAGGATTTGAACGGATCCTGGCAAACCAGGCTGCTATGGTATATGCCTCCACGTTTTGATAATTATTTCACTCTAATTTTTTTCTAAATTTTTTCTCTTAAACAAAAAAGCAATCCAAGTGGAGGTCTCGTTTTCTCCCTTGATTGAACTTGCAAAGATAGCAACTGAAACCGTGGATGAAAGGAGAAGATCTCCGCAATTGGCTGAAGGAAAAGACTCATCGCTGCGAACATCGAGCAGAGATGCAATGGCGATGCAGAGGGGTCTTTGAATCCGGCACCCGGTTCACTCCCCGCTAAGCGGTCATCCTATTGGATAAGGCAGGAATAAGACAAAAAAAAGGGTACATACATCATGTACGCACATGTACCTTATGGCTGCACTGGCAAGCGGGAGGTACATCACGTCATTGAGCATTAAGAACCGAGAAGCAATTAATGCCTTGGAACCAAGCTACCGGTAACTGGCGGAATTCGAAGAACATATGTCACGAGGGAAGCAGCATTCCAGTTGTAACGGCGTATCCGGTCGAAATCGGTAAGCCCGCTTGTTTGTTCGCTCAATTTTTCTTTCTTCAGGAATATGTTTCCGGCGTGAGAAGCAACATCATCAATGAATGAGGCACGTGCGCCCACACAGGTCAGGGTCTCCCCACGTCTGCCAGCTGCAAAAGGGTGAGCGATCATCAATACCAGCCTTGCTTGATGCTGGCTGGTACGATGGTCGCTTTCCTGATGTTTGTATACGTATTCTGCGGGTTTCAAGGAGGCTGTTAGATTTCCAATATACGGATGTTTTTTACTTGGAGGTTATCCCTTTTTTAGGGTGGTGAAGAAAGTGGAGACTAAGTTTGGACGGATCCATTAAAAAGTTGCCAATCATATGTCAGAATCAAAAGAAGCTGATATTTCTCTCTGCGTGGACGCTTAATTTACAGATTGAGCTCGATTCTCTGCTGTAATGGAAAAAACCCCCAGAAATGCACAAGACAGTAAAAAGCGAGAGAAAAAAATGTAAAAAAAAAAAAGGCTCAGAAACCCTAACCCCGTACAATGCCCATGTGGTATTTTTGGAACTCCATCGCTAAGTTGAGCTCCATCAGGAAGAATGAAGGAAAAAGAAAAAAGAAAGAAAACTTGATAATCCCAATGCCTCGGATGTAACGCCTATGCCAATGCTTTTGCTATCGTGGAAGAAAAAAGGATCGTCGTGTCGAGCTGTAAATAGCCGGAAATCGTTCGAAGATCACTCGAAGATTACTCGAACATCCTAGCCTCGACCTCTCGAAGAGCGTCTTGTTGAACTTCGGCGAGAGTGGCAGAAACGTCAACGGAAACGACGTCTGGTTCGGTGGAGTCTGGCTCTTCCAAGGCGACGAACTGGCTTCGTACCATATCGTCCTTCATGAAGTGGCCCTTGCGGGCCTTGACTCTTTGGATGAGGAGATCAACATCGGCGCGAAGATAGACAAATCGCACGACGATCCCGACCTCAGCTTGTCCGACTTGGCGAATAAAATCTCGGTATCGGCGCTTTAAGGCGCTGCATGTAACCACGCATCCCATGGCACCAGATTCGAGCTCCTCGCTAGCTTTTTGACGGAGAGTATCGAGCCATCCCCAGCGATCCTCGTCGTTTAGTGGAATTCCGTCGGACATTTTCTTGACGTTCTCTGGGGGGTGGTAATCGTCTCCTTCGATGTATGGAAGCTCGAGGGCCTGGGCGAGGAAAGCGGCAACGGAACTCTTTCCGCAGCCAGCTGGGCCAGTAACGACCCAAATGTGGCGAAGAGGTTCGTCAGTTGGCTTAGCAACAGACGTTGCGATAGAAGTTCGGCGTGCAAGTGCTGCGTCAAGGTCGAGGCTCAAGGTATCCGGCTTTGGGAGCGGAACCTGAACAGAGGACCTGAGAGTATATCGGTGCATTTTGGAGATTTATAGAACGGAAACCCGAACGATGATAGTTAAAAGTAAGCTGCAGCGTGAAGAGAACGCTAAGTATAAAGGTGGCAGTTGAGTTTGAGCTGATGTCGAGTCGATGACCTCTCGATGGTGATTGATAGTGAAGATTGAATGAATATTGAAACAAAGGTCTGAAACTAGAGGGAGGTGGTCTTTATATACTTGTCGAAGTATTGGGGCAAGCTGGCTTCTTATAATAATTTTGGTGATCTCTAGTTGTAGGAGATTTACCAAACCTTCTCTCAACCGCCGTCATCCTTCTTTTTTTTTTTTTTTTTAGACATTTTGATGAGCGCACTCCGTCTGGTGGTCTGCATGCATTGGCCTGCATGACTGGAAAAAGTAAAAAAAGGAACCGCTCGTTTCCCCACGCTTTCACTAGCGTAGCCCTTCCCTGGTCCCATGATTCAGCTGGCAGCTGCTGGAAACCCCCACCCGCAGCCTATTTTCTCGTTAGTTTGGTTGGTAATGCGAAACGGGGGAGCTAATTGAGTTGTGGCGAACTCCCCCTTCGCTTCTCCCACCCAGCAATCTCGCTGGTTCGCCGATCAAGAAATTTTGGAATTATTGGGGATCGCCCGTGCAACACGACGAAACCTCTAATTCCAACCTCATCTTGATATTCAATCCTCGACGATGGTCATCAATCGTACTGGAGTTTTCCCCTCCTCCCCTCCTCCCCCTCCCTTCATGAACCATTGTGCTACGGCAGCGCGGGCGGGCTCCGGCCTGCAGGCAGGAACGAGCTGCCAGAGCAAGCCCTGATCGATCTTATGAGGGATTTAGGGCGAAAATATTATGTTGTTGAACCTTGCTTCCTCCACAATATGTACCCCGCGAAGTATCCTATTCTTGGGCTGCAAAAGACCTGGGTCAAAGCAGCATGCAAAGCCAGGGAGCGAGGGAAAAAAGGATACCACAGGCGGAGCCAAGATCCTCTTCCTCTGGCCTTCTCCGAACAATGGAGTGAAAAAATGTATGCAGTCATGGTAACATTTGTGTAGAGAACATCTTGCACCTCGTTTGCTGCACAAATAATGCACGCAGATGTAAAGGCTCGATCGCCTGACTTCGTTTTTCTAACGAGGGATTTTTGAGGAAAAAAGTCTTGGAATCCCATTCGTGTTCGAAATGCAAGATGCATATTATGATTCGTAAAATCTTTTGCGGCTTCGAGGATTAATCAAGATGGGGAGCAGGAGCCTGACAACTCATCAGCGAACAACCTTGCTCCGAGCGGCTGGGGGGAAGAGCATTAGCAAAATCCGGGGTAATAAAACTGCAACGGGCCAAGTCTGGAGTTCAACGTGCAACAACAGAACTCTCTTGAAGTGGATCCGAGGAGAAGTACGAAACTTCCTCGTGACTGACCACGATTGTGCAGACCGTCTTACAGCATTCAATCTGCACCCCGCCTCCAAAGGAGGCCAGCAGCTAGGATGATCATGGTTTCCGTTTGCGAGCCGTAGATGCGGATCATTCGAAGACACTAAGAATTCTAGAGACCTGATGGTTACGTTAGTCTGTTCCTTGATTGGACGGGGAAAAGCATGATAAATCCTAAGGCTCGGAGGGGTGGGAAAACCACGAAAGCGACTATCGACTAGCGACTTACCTCTGGGAGGGCTGGAACAAGATCCGGAACGAAGTCGACGTGTCGTCATGATCTCTTCTGACGGAAACGTCGAAGCGCCTGGAAACAATATTCTAAGAGATGATGTCAATGGAGAAGCCTGATATTGACATCAAGCGATGCAATGAGCCGCGATGAATGCGAAGTGTCGTTGTGCGTTGTGTACATATCGAGCAGAGCGCAAGTCAGCTTGCATGTACCTCACCAGGTACCAGCAGCTCCACACCCTGCACGGAATATACGAATATCCGATATCTCGAGCAGTACCAGCTGTGTCACACGACGCACACAGGCTTGTCGAGCGGTAGCTTTGCTGCACTGGAACGTGGACCTGTACATATACGCACATCAACAATGTACCTGGCCAGCACTTTCAACTGCTATAGTCCAGATGGTAATAATAGGCCGCTGAAGTGCCGGCACTACCAGCCGCCTGGAAAATGCGGGGAAAGTGCCAGCATTCATCGTCTTCAACCTTCTTTCTTTCGCCGTTTTTTGGGGGGGGGAGTACTCGCGGAGAACGGAGACGGGGATGGGGAGGTACACAGGTGCATGGTGGGTGGTAGGTGCGTTGTGGCTAGTAGGCTCATGTGTTGATGCGTTATGTGTTGCCAGTGTCGTTGCAATGTCACGTGAGAGCTTCTCACCAGCCACACCGCTCTTCTCCGCATTAGGCAGTCTTCTCCTTGGAAGCTACGTCCCAGAGTACGCAATCTCACAACGACGTTCCAACTTCTCAACTTCCTAAGCAGGCCTCCCCGCCCAGGACCACCCCGTCGGCACAATACATTCGCAATCGCATCTACCTGGATACCGCACGTCTGCAGCTGGGGAAGCCGAGTCCTCCGAGATAAATTGCGATACAGTATCTCCAGTGACACCAGACACACCACTAAGCCGACGACGCCGCCGCCACCACTGTAGTGACATCAGCATCCAATCATGTCCTACTTCTTCTCAACCCCTCTCGACATCGATATTCGCCTGGAGGATTCCGAGGATGACAGGCAGATGGTCGATGTCAAGCTTGACAAGACCCGCCGTGAGAAATGCCCCCTGTACAAAGACGGAGAGTCCGTGAAAGGAGCGGTCACGATCAGGCCGAAGGATGGAAAGAGGCTCGAGCACACAGGCATTAAGGTTCAGTTCATTGGAACAATTGGTATGTCGTGTTACGCTCCTCCACTTAACCCATGTTGATATCTTGCCATCCAGAGATGTTCTTCGACCGAGGAAACCATTACGAGTTTCTCTCCCTAGGTCAGGAGCTTGCAGCACCCGGGGACCTTCAGCATCCCCAGACATATGAGTTCGAGTTCAAGAACGTTGAGAAGCAGTACGAGTCATACAATGGCATAAACGTTAAACTGCGCTATTTCATCAGAGTCACAGTCTCAAGGCGACTGGCCGACGTCATCCGAGAAAAGGATATCTGGGTTTATTCCTACAGACAACCACCGGATATCAATAGCTCTATCAAAATGGACGTCGGCATCGAAGACTGCCTACACATTGAATTCGAATATTCGAAAAACAAATACCACCTGAAAGATGTCATCGTCGGCAGAATATACTTCCTCCTCGTCAGGCTGAAGATTAAGCATATGGAGCTCTCCATCATCCGACGAGAGACCACTGGAACGCCTCCAAATCAATATAACGAAAGCGAAACATTGGTCAGGTTTGAGGTAAGCGCTGTGTCGAACTGCTTTTCCGTATGCACCGGCCAAGGATGCAGAAGGGAAAAAGAAACTTTGGCTGACTCCGCGTCTTCTGCTTAGATCATGGATGGTTCGCCATCTCGAGGTAATAAACAGTCACCTGAAATCCTCTTCAACATGGGCACCGTAGTTTTCTGGCGAATTATTGGATCCCACCCTTTTGGCCAAGCGATGTACTAACATTGACACAGGCGAGACGATACCGATAAGGTTGTTTTTAGGTGGCTTTGATTTAACCCCCACATTCCGGGAGGTTAACAAAAAATACTCCACAAGATACTACCTCAGTTTGGTTCTCATCGATGAAGGTAAGCTAATCTGCATTGGCCACTCGACCTTGCCAACCCACATGTTTCACTTTCTTTCACGATTTCTTGGTATCCACAAGCACCCGCCCACCCTCCAATTCATGCTTGAGCTTCCCGTGATTCCCATCGGCCCTCGTTTCCTTCGAGTATATCAGGAATACTGACATGTGCAAATTGCTCGCAGATGCCCGTCGATACTTCAAACAGTCTGAAATAGTTCTGTACAGGCAAGAACCGGGTGCTCAAACCTGATTATAAAGATCGACATGGTCATTCCTCTCATTTTCGTACTATACCCTCGTCGGCTGTATTCTAAGTGTCATAATTCCATCTATATGCATAATAAGATCTCTTCGTGGGGAGACCCCGACGCCCGACCTTCAAGCCTTGTTTGCTTTTCAGCTCCGCCCTCCTATGCCTGCCTAGCCGATTCGAGTCCCGGGACGGATCCGCAGCTTTCAAATTATGCTGTGGAGGAGTTCGTGATCCCGCTCGAAGAGCCCCATCCACATGTGCCAACCTCCCTCCATCCTGCTACTACATCACGGTTCACAATACGCACTCGTCAACGGAGGTTAAATCCCTCACCTGCAATATGCCGACCCCGCATTCTGTAGGCACCCCTACCTCGAGCCTTTTGGAACCTTGCTTCGAACTCCCACGTTCGTCAGATTATTATTATATATTCTTTGGAACTCTTATGCCCTGAAGTCCTCCGTGCGTGATTACGAGCTCCGGAGTTGAAGCTCCACTCAGTGAGAACAGTGTCAACTCATCATCCGCTGGATCGCGCATGCTTGATTGATTCCCGAGGGAGGATTGACGAAGCCGCAAGCGCCTGGAGTTATACGCACATTTCGTCTGATGCTATAGGCCGGTTTATGCATCGTTGATATCAGCCATATTAGCCGGGAAGGCGTCCCGGCTTGCCGAGTCACGTGTTGCTGGCTTGAAGACTTCGGCGTATGCGAGATATAAAGAATAATACTTACATAAGTGTCTAGGGTTTACGATGCCCAGACGAGCTTGAATGCGATATACTCTGCGGGGTGCTAAAAAGCCTCGGTGTCCTGAATCATGTTCCCCTTGAGCCGACATTCTGAGCGCCCTGTCCTCTGTATGATGGGATCCCATTGCACCGCTCGTATGCAGCATGCGGCTCAGCCTAGCAGGAACCCTCGTATTCTTCGAAGGCAAGCTAGGATCTGTGTCATTGCGTTTTTAGCCCATCGGCAAGTGCCATGATCGGTGATTATCTATAGATTGTGAGCAGTCACCCATAATGATATGTGGGAGGGTGTGCGGAGGGCTGGAAATGTAATGTCCATTTTCCATTCCTTTCTGCATCATCTCAGCTGGTTTGTCATCTTAATCGTCTATTCTCCTCATCTTTCGTCATATTTCGGATACTTTTACATCAGCCTTACCCTTTCCCTCACAAAAAAATCAGAATATTAAAAGATGGTGTATGCTTTTTGCTATATTCGGCGGGGGCCAACACACTTCAATCAAAATATCCAACAGTCTTCCTCAGATGCGCCATTTAGATTACACGATGAATTTCCAAGGTTTTTTTTTTTTCTTTAATCTCGCAGGAAATAGGATTCTCTCGTTTCTGCACGTCCCTCGACTTTCAAGAAGAGATTGACTCCAACAATGGTCGGTTTTTTCGGGATTGTACAGCTCGAAGAACCTTTCTCCGAACATATGCTGGCAAAATGGCAAGCAAAAAGAGTATCCGATGTTGTGAGCGGTGTCGCGCTGACCGAAAATGGCCCAGCGCCAATACAATAGCATTATCTCTCCCGATATCTTCCCGTTCCCAACAAACACGGACCCACCAGGCATCAACACCCACCACCAAACTCCGATCCAGTAAAATCGCTGATCTTGACAGCTTGAAGTTTTTATAGAGATGGAATTTTCATATCTTTAGGGATTTCATGCGTGCTATGTTCTATGGATTGCTGCAGTCTCGTATCTGAAGAAAGTTCACCAATATATCCAAATATAAATGCTGGTCAATCGCTAGCATCGAAGACAATTTGGACCGCATATAACGTGCAGGGTAACACAAGACTCAGTACCCACCCAAGCGGCCCTTATGCGATTCAAGGCTCGAAAATTGCAACATCAGGGTCACTAGTGGTATCGAAAAATCCTATCACATCACGTAAGGGCATTGGACATCCCACGCTCTGCCTTAGGCTTTGCGACACTACCGATGCATTGGGAGGCAGATTCCTTGTGCAGATCCCACCCACCCACAGGGAACGACCCCCCCAATCTTTCGTTCTGCAGAACCCTCTCCCAAACTTCAGACATATATCGCGCATTCTGAGACACACGTCATATAGAAGATTGTTTAAACTGTCTGCTGAAGTATAACAATGGGCGCTAAGAAGAATCCTCGAACGGAATTTGGGAAAGATCCCGAGTGGTTGATGGGCATGTCATAGCGATAAAAGTGGAGGAAGGGGAGACGTTTAACGTGACAATGGGAAGCCTCGTATTCGCGGGGACCCACTGGGAGTTGCTTCTAAGGAGCCGCGCTATAAGATGAATATAGAAGACGACGGGACGTGGGGTGTATCGGTTCCACAGATCCTAAGGATGTCTAAATGGCAGCCTGTGTCAACGAGGAAGAAGAGTTGGTGCCTGCAGGTGTTTACCAGCGTTGAAGTCGGTTTTCTTAGCGATCGATTGACCCGCCTAGAGTAGATTGTCGAATTCTAGACAATGATTCCCACATGGATGCTACAAAACCAGATAGGTATGTGGAGGATTCGGCGTTGCTGGCCGGACTGATAACGCTTACTGAATGGATTTTTGGATTGGACGACCTGGATATGGCGTGCCACTGTAAATTTATTCTGAGTGGTCTGATACACCATACCCGATTATCGCGCCCAACAATACTCTAGAAATTCAAGCTTATCTGGACATCGAATTCCGCTGGTGTTATATTATTCTAAAAGCTTTGGTGATTGAAACCGAGTCCTAAAATCGCTTTTCTCTTCAATATGCCTTTTTAAGTGATCTCAGTCTCCTACGACCGTAACCACCAAATATACAGCTAATCGTTCTGTCAACTTACAACATTCCACGTCGTGGTTGCGATAGGATCATGCATTGATAAATGGTGTAACTAAGGCTCCCATATGCGGTCATTAGGTGTGCAGAGTCGCGCTCCGCACGACTGTCCCCACTAATTAAGGAGGTTAGACTATAGATCTTCAGGTGAGATCTCCAACATATATAGACGAAGCTCGAGTAAATAGCACGGTCAGTTGGAATATAACATATGCTGCTCCATAGACCAGAATCCTCTCGGGCCTGGTGTATACTAGTGTGCAACTCGCTTAGTGTTGACATGTTGTGCTTTTGCTAATATGTCCAAAGTCCCGAGTAGGAAAAGACGATAAAAATTACTCCGTAGACCGACGGAACCAGGCGGGCACGGGATCTGGATACAGTTATCAGGACACCTGGCGGAATATATATGCATGCGAGCGATTCGGGTATTGGCAAGTCGATTAGGCTAGCTGCCGTGCAGACCTTTCGTCTCGAGCTCGAGGTCTGGGAGCTTTCAGTGCACAACAAAATTTTTTGTTATGGTGATCGATAAAGCCACACACCGCAACGATGAGCAATATTTAAGCCGTGTTCCTTGTTTGGCCTCGACATCAGCATGGCAGGTGCGTAGGTGGCCATTGTCGATTGCCTATATCTGATCACCTGCATCTGCATAGGTAGGCACTGGCTTATTTGCACGGGTATCGGCGGGGTTTATGCTAGGAAAGTGCATCTCCGCTCCAATATTATGCTAAGCAATTCTCTCACTTGATATCTCATCATAAAAGTCCGAAATAGAGGGCGGAGTTGTCTACTTAGTGACCTGGATGTTTGGTATAGATTCAGATGATGATGCCGAGCGAGTCCAATCTCTGTGTGGATATAATTCCTGAAATGTACTTCCCAATTTCTCAGTGGCCGCCATGCCGACGGTAGTAATAGGCTACCAATACCTCAAGAGGGAATCTAGCCGACAATAGATAAAAAAATATATAGAATTTCCCCGAAGAGGAAGATAACGGATCTCGATGGGACAATGTAAGCGACGGCATGGCTGTATTCGGCTGACCCAGAGCCTATTTTCATTTCGTGTCATGGCCACCGGGGAGAATCTACCCTATTATAACATAGATCGGTCTGGATTAACGGATAAGAATCCTCATGCCGCGTGGTACTACCCTAATTTAGCTGTTTGAGTGCTTGAGAAGCAAATGCCGTATACTAGGACCCTGTTTCTGTTTCGCAGGATCCCGATGGCGTGTAAACTATTTCCCGGTACTCGTATCTCAGTGAGCAAAAAAGACGCTTGAATAATACCTAAAAGAGAGGGCTAATCCATGGCCAAAAAAAAAGGGTTCCTGCATGAACGGTGCTGCCGTCGATGGTACTAGGTATTCGAGATATTCCACCACGCTGACATTCCACAGTTCAGGGATCAATATAAAGGTGTAGTCTTATAAAGGTGTTGTGATGACGTTGCATTTCCAAATTAGGTCACCAAGACAAACATGGCAACACAAATCTCGATCGACTACTGCGAAGCAACGCACAACGTCTACGAAACGACAAGACAAGGAAATTTTTAATTTCCGCTGCTGTACGACATACCACTACATCGGGGGAACGATTCGTTCCGTGGAGGGGCATCTTAAAAGATGGGTTGATGACGATATTTACTTTTATTCTGGTCAGTCGAAGCGCTTTCCATGGAAATTGATCAAATCGAAGGCAGAGCGATTGTCTAATATAAATTTAAAATTACAGGCGCCCGAGGATTCGAGAATGCCAATCTTATCACCGATAGAGGCAATATCTCTAATGATCTGGTGATGCAATTATTCCGCAATCGAGTGGCTCGTTCTCTTTGGGACCGAGATAAGCCATCCGTGGCATTGTCGAAGTGGGAGAAAGGATTGTGAAACTGGTTTGGTGTATCAGTCTTATTGCTTCTGTTCCAAGGCAATCCTTTGCGAGAACATGTTAACATTGCAATCTTTTCTTCAACAAGGATAGCGGGCATCTTTGGATAATTAGCAACGAAGCGGGATCCATGGAATGGCTATTGCTTGTCCGCTGCGGACTTCCCCTCTCACCGCGGCTGGACAGGGTCAGAAACCGACTGTGCTGGCATCATCGGAGCCTATGGGTATAAAATTATCATGGGCTCCTGAGAATGGTAGTTTGTTTGTGCGAGACAAGACGGGCAGGCCAGGGGGGGCCTGAGGCACCGTGAGCATAATTGACCGGGGTCTTCACAATGGTCCTCCAAATTTCAATCTCACCGCTCCAGCGCGAGAAGGAAGGAAGGAAGGGAGGCGTTCGGGCGGTGCACACGAAATTGAAAGTGCCCCCTCCAAAAGGCTAAAATTTCGGCGACGGCAGAACGAAAGAGTGTGCTCATTTGTGACAGGCAAGGCGCGTGCTTCCTTGACCTCTGGTATTTCGTGATACCAATTGACATTCTCAGATTACCCATCAACATATCACTGTGATTCTTCAACCTTCATTGCATTCTTTCTTACGTTTCCCAGTGACCAGTAGCCATCTGCAAGGTAGCACGGCGACCGTAGGTCCCAGAGACCGCGAAAGAAAACCAAGAGAAGCCCGCCCTCTGTCCGTCTGAGCTGTTCTTCGGGTTCCTATCTTTGCTGTCCACTGTTGTCTTCAACCTATTATATTCATTCAAACTCAATCGTCGACGCTGTTCCGCTCTCGACAATTTCCAGATTGGCGGATTAGTATTTGAAGAACTCCCCCTCAGACCCGGCGCTCCCTGGCCAGCGCTCCTATCTGCATCCTTGATCTGTCAACAATTCCTCCCAAAAAAGGCGTGGTTCCCGCAATTACATGCGTTCATGCTGGTGCTGTCTACATTGGAACCCTGCATAATCGCTTTCTCTCGAGACGCTTGACAGCCCTTTTCGCATGTGGAAAAGCTTGAAAGTCTAATATCGTCAAGGCCCTTGGAACAAGAGAGACATAGGTCTCGAAGGGGTTTCGACCGACCCTAAATGCAATTTTTATATTCCTTTCCCTTCTTTTGACTGTCAGGTGTCCCGCCATCCCGCTTGGTTCTCGCCTTTACCGCCCCGCCATAGCCTGTCCCGCCTTTTTTTTTTTTTTTTAAGTTGTTTCTTCCCTTGTGCATTTGTCTGGCATTTGCCCTCTTGCCTTCTCTCCACCACAGAACGGACGGGATTGCAGGCCGGAGCGGTAGCGTCTATTTATTAAAAATATCTTTTTCTTAAAAGTAACCTTTTATTCTTATTCTTATTATTTTTATACTTCCCTCGACCAAAGAAAGCTGCAAGACGCAAGGAAAAGAGAGGAGAGCTCTCGGCTTGCACAGACGAACTCGCAGCTGAAGTGATTTGCTGTCAACCTGGTCGTTTGCCAGCACGACACGGCAGATTTTCCGACATTTTCGACTAGCCATCCTGCAGTCCCACACGTGCATCTCGCAGGAGGACTGGACCGGCCGTATCGATAGCGTCAAGACGGACGGACAATTGTGTGATAGTGTAAGTGATTAGCCCAGTGCGTGCGAGTGAGTGAGCAAGAGAGAGAGTGAGAGTGAGAGATAGAGTGAGAGAGCGTTCCCCTTCAAGATTGTTTCCTTTACATATCTTATGATATGGTCCACCCAATAACGGCCGCACACTTCACACTTTCACGTTTTCTTGAGAGAAGATTCTCCAGCCGCCCGTGTGTACATGATACATACAAGTACATGATATTTGTATGCCTGCACGAATACACTACCTGTTATACGCAAGCAAGACCTCGCTGTTGCCCTCTGCCTGGTGGTTTTCTTTTCTTAAACTTCCCTTCCTCGGTCACCGTCTTGGGTCTGTGATGGATCGAAGACACTAGTCCGAAGGCATGATCAAGCCTGGCACATCTCGTCTCGTTATCAGGGTCTGCCCCATCCCAATTCTCCCCCCGTGATTGGTGACCTATATTTGACAGGTCCCGGCTACTTAAGCGGCTGCGCGTTTTTCCATACTGCGGCAGGGTCACCGGTACGCAGAGGCATGCATTGGACGAAACAGTTAACAACTCATCGAACCAGACACTAGTCTTCGTGGGGATCCAATAGAGGGCTTACCCGTCCCTTTTTGTTTATTCTCGCTCCGCCTTTCGAATCAACCAGCTGCTTTCAATCCGCAAGAAATCGAACCAATACCACCGACATTTAGCCTTCGAACGAGAGGACTAACGAGCGAGCGAGCGGGCGAGGGTTTTCGAGTTCTTCGGTGAGGATTAGGCTTGCTCCTGCTTATTCTGGGGCTTCGTTGTTTTTGTTTCAGATGGCCGGGCAATTCGAGGCAACTGAAGCCCAATCTTGACAACTGTAATCCCTCAGTCAGTCAGTCAGTCAGTCGGTCTTCCTTCCTGTGTACTCCACCGTACTAATAACATTGGAGTAGTACTTTTTGCCTTACTTCTACTTTACTTAAACACATCGTTCCGGCCCTGGTAACAAACAACAACAAGGGAAAANAAAAAAAAAAAAAAAAAGAAAGAAAGAAGGAAGGAGAGAGGACATCTATTGATCAAACTATATTCTACTTGAGTAAGTATATCAAATCATCATCACCATCATCATCATCATCATCATCATCATCATCTTCTTCTTCTTCTCTCGGAGTGGAGGGTCTAGTTAAGCAGTCCCGTCCGACCCCGGGATCGTTGTCTTCCTCTCTCTATTCTCTTCTCTTCTCTTCTCGTTCCCCTCTATATTTCTTTCACCTCCAACCGGTGTGTGATCCTAAAAACCATGCCCTTCGCGGCCTCCTAAACCCACCTATCCCATTACCACTTCCAACCTTAGCCTCTTCTATACTTACCCTGTATAGAACCCCCCCCTCTTCTCGAGTATCGACATTCCTCATTATCACAATTGCCTGGTTATCCAAGCGATTAGCCGACCCTTCTTCCCACCGGATCTATCGATAATACGCAGCAGCCACCTTTTTGAGGAACCCAATTCGACAGATATATCTTAAATTATATATATACCCGTTCTTCGAAAACCCACGGCCGACTATCCCAAGGGAATGTTCTGACAATGAAGACGGTGTCGACGGTATGTTCTGTTGAAGCAATTTCACAATGATGCTCCTCATCTCACCCTCGCCGCTGCCTCTACCCCATGGCTTGCATGCTGACGACAAACCATTGTCCCTCATACGACAGCTCTGCGCCACTGGTACCATTGGTGTCGCAGCATGTGGCCTATCCCTCGGTCAGCCAGCCGATACGACAATGGGCAGCAACTCGCACATCCAGATCCCTCTGTCTGACATCTCTTCGTCCCAACGAGCCTCGCCCGTGTCCTTCCCTTCATCGGCAACAGGGTCACGATCAGGTGGTCGCTCTCCAACAAACTTGACAACATCCTCTCAAGAAACAACCACCCCTGCCTCATCTTCTACCGCTGGTACCAAACGCAAATGGTATAGAAGGTTGTCCGAGGCCGCACTCAAGAGGCGAAGCATAACACCCCCTGAGGGCTCCACCACCACATCCTCCTTTACCGAGCTCGCAAGGAGACTTTCGGTTGGAATCAAAAACAGGTCTCGATCAAACACATTGAAGTCATTGGGTCGATCGAACTCTCAGAAGGCACCTGTCACTCTATCCGCTCCCGAAAACATCGACCGCCCCGCTACAATTGGCCCAAGCTTTACCTTGTATGGAACCCAGTCACTCTCCAACCCCTCAGGGTCCAGCCTTCCATTCTCTTTCCAAAGCAGCGTCCACTCTTCATCGTACCAACCCGAACACATAAACGATTGGGAATTCTATCTACAACCGAGAAGGGTACAGTTTATCGGGGGCCCGGGGAACATGTCACCCCCAAGAAGTCCGGTAATCAATTGGATCAAAAGAATATTCCCATCGAACAGGTGGCAACCTACCCTCGTCAAGCCTTGTGATATCTCACAGGTTCCTCAGGATCTACCCGAAATTGACTTCGAGGATCATCGGGATATTCGATCAAGCTACGATAGTTCCAGAGCGCCCTCGCCTGCAATTTCCGCAGGAGGAAGATCGAGACGCTCGCTCTCGATCTCGGGCTTTCTCTCCACCTCCACAAAGTTCGGACCCGGGCCAAACAATAGGAAAAGAAGACGTCTCTCAATCATCCCCAGCGCAACATACGACCCACCTGGTAGCTCTGAGGGATACCCGAGCGTTCAAATGCCGACCCGACCCGATGCATATAATTTGTCTCAGAATGCAACTGTACGGCTGATACCAAACGAGATCTCGCCAAACCACTCGCCAAACTCCCCACTTACTCCAGTTGCCCCTCCACAACCAATGCTGCCCATGGCTATGGATCTGGACCAAACCCCTCAGGAAGAGGATTATTCTCATGCACGTCGGCCATCCCTACTCGTATCCGAAAGAGCATCCACTCTAATTGGTAGTGACGACATTGAACAGGATTTCTTATCTGATACGGTTTTCGATTCTCTAAGGACTCGCGCCTCCCCCACACAACCCCCCAAATTGGACACGCTCTTCAATGGTGGCGAGCAATCCTCACGTGGGATCCCAGGCACATCTCTCGAAGCTTCCCCAATCATTCTCGACGAGCCTATGCAGGGATTCTCTCTTAACCAATCGACTTGGTCTGTGAATGAGGAGTCATTCACCGGCCTAACTCCATCGAACACTCGTCCTCAGACAAGGTCGCATCCTGTCAGCCCTTTCACCACCGTGTTCAAATCCGATAGTGGTAAGCCGAAGAGTATAAAAGATTCGGATTCAGCGATCCGAAAGCTTGAGGATGACCTTGCAAACGCCCTCAAGAGGAACTCAAAGGAACGCCCTGTGCATTCCACTTTCCCAAGAAGAAGACCACATGCCCGAAACTCTAGTAACCTTGATAACTTCGATGTTGGAAGAAAGTCGATGGACGCACCTTCTATCGAGGGCGATCGTGTTGTCAGCGGATCGGATTGGTCCGAGAGTGCGGCGAAGAGCGGTCGAAGCAGTCGAGAAATTGCATCTTCGGATAACTCAAAGTCACGTCAGCGCGCACCGAGCACTCACACTAGGAGTCGTAGTATGCCGGTTGCTGGCGTCTTCGCAGATTGTAAGACCTTTTCCAACCCTCTTGCAGGCCCGAGCCAAGATACTAACTCTTTGTCCACAGCGAGTGAGAACTGGGACGACGATTTTGACAACGACTTTTGTGGGGATGTTATCATCCCTAAATCCATCAAAGATGCACAGGCTACAGTTATGGGTCATCTTGGGAATGTCCGCGAGTTTGCCAAGCAGGTTGAGAACCTGAAGAAACTCGTGGAGAAAGCCACCGCCAGAGGTGTCCGCAACGGTCCATACTCGGCATTGTGGGATGATGCAGAGGGCATCATCACCCTTGCCACAGTCGATGACGATGTTCCAATCTCGGCCATCGCGGACTCGGGAACCCCGATCGCCGATTCGTTTGACCTGGGAAGCAATGCCTCACAAGAGAATATCCACCTCCCACGCCCTCTTAGAAGGGCTTCGGTCCTCCTTCCAGATGATGATATCTTTGGAACGGATCTCTTCCACAGCCGCAATACAACCCCTCGCCTCCCCCAGGAGCCATTTTTCTCAAGCAAGTCTTCATCACCAGCTCTCGTCAAAGATGAGAAAAAAGCGGTGAGCAGCGCTAAATCTATCGTTGCCCGAGTTCAACAACGAGAACTCCCCGAGAAGAAGTCCAGGGAACGCCTAGTCCCTTCTCCACTTCAGACTTCAAAGGCTCCTACTCCAGAGGCTCGAATGAAGTTTGATACAACATCCCTCCAAGAGCTTGTGGCACATGTCAAGGGTTTGATCAAGCAGCTCGAAGAAGCACTCGAGGTAGTATCAGAGGCATCGAAGCCTCATACTCAATCCCAGCCCCAGCCTCAGGAACCGGAGTTGATCAGATCTGAGCCCAAGCTCTCAGAGGAAGATATATTACTCCAACAAGCATTGTTTAACTACCAAGAAATGCTCCCAGCATTCCTCGAACAGGAGGAAGGCCAAAACAACAAGGTCGCCACAATTCCTGTGGATGCTCTACATGACCTGACACTATCAGAGAAGCCATCAACGATCACGACGACATTGTTTGATTCACCACCTCTGTCGAATAACCAAGAGAAGGAACCGGCCTCCGATGGCGTACAAAAAGGCCGCGCGAGGTCAGGGACTATAAGCCGTCGACGTCGCTCAACCTTGATGACTTTCGTCTGAGCTAACAGACACAATCCCTTCATTTTTTTCTCTTTTTCTTTTCCTTTATTCTGAAAAGTTTGCGTTTTCAAGTTTGTCTACCATCATCATCTACATTTGCATCATTGGTCATGACCAGGCATATTGACGGTCTTCCTTCTGCTCATTGTCTGAGTTGGCATATTTCCCATTTCCCTCCCCATTCGGAGTCTTGGTCATGTTGGTTCTAGCTCTTCTTGTTGCATCGGGTGCATGGCTCGGCGATAGGATCTTTATACTGCACTTTTCTCCCGTCCGTCCATTCTTCTCCTTCCAATTTTCCATCCTTCCTTCCTTCGAGATGCATGTGTCTGGTACACGTGGATTACATGGCATCTCACCTTCCCTTCTACATCTTCGACGGCTCTGGAGCTTCTCCGCGGCTTAGGTGGATTGATTCTTACCTACCGCGTTCCTTTGCACTGTACTATATATATAATATTGGGGGCCAAATTTTTTATATATTTTTTTCTTTTCTCCTTGTTCTCGTTCCCTTTTCTGCGCGGTGCTTCATCTTTGCCTGCATTCGGCGCATTGCTTGTAAATACATACTCTGGTTTTTCTTTCTGTCTTTCGGAATTGCTCTTTCTTTCTTACCGCTTCATTTTCAGGTTAGAAAGGCATTTGCATAGCATATTGGGAGCATACAAACAGATGATATATATGCGTATATATCTAGCATCGACAGGTTCAAATCAATTGAAATAACACCGCATGGCCTACAATTCGAGGTTGCCGGTTATTCAGAAATTTGTTACATACTCTCTCTCTCCATTTACCCGTAATTTCAGCGTATTCCAATTGTGCCATATCCAGTGCTGTGTATCTATTTACCAGGCAGCGATGTCTGGTATCATGGTGTTGAAGAGCAGCAGGATCGCCTCAGAACCAACGACATCTCCAACACATCGAACATTTTCCGGGTCGTTCTGTCTACAACTTTTTCAAACCCTCTCTTTTCGACATTCAAAAATCCTCACCGACCGATCGGGAAGCGGCCGACGTCGCAGTTTCTCCAATATAATATATACATTCAAAAAACCCACGATTAACAAAATATGCGCAATGGAATGCAGCGACGTCGATAGCGCCTTATACTTCAATTCCTCCTCCTCCTCCCGGTTATGGTATTCCTCTTGTCTGCCATGAAGCCGCCAATTCCCCATTTTGCGAAACGACCAACCCTCCGCATTACACCGAGCCTCCTGTGCATTCATACCCTCCTCAAACGATATGCTTCCTCCTCCTCTTCTTCTTCTTTCTCTTCACAGGACCAACCACCACGTCGCGGGCGCGGCGGTGATAAACCGTTCGTAAACCACAATTCTTCCTACAATTCCAGACAAACCGATCACAACAACCATCACAGACAAAATACCTCCAGGCAGCATCAGCATCAGCAGCATAATGCAAGCTACAAAAACCATACCAGCAGACGGAATGATTCAGGAGGTGAGGATGGCGGGCAACATCGCTCGGTGGCGCGGTACACCCACCAACCCCGCCAGAGGTGGATGAACGTCAACCCGTCCCGCGCCTCCATCACGGTCTACAAGCACAACCTCCTCGCGGTTCAATACTGCTCCGCCGTGCTCCTGCTCCGCACCCACGGGATCCTCCTCAACCCTTTCCACCCGCTCCTCCGTACCGCGCTGCAGCGCCACCAGGAAACATACGACATCGGATACTTCTTCCACCTGCACACGTCCTCCAAGCTCGTCACGGGCAAGCAATCCAGCGTGCGGAAGGGAATCAGGGGCAAAGTCCGCGCGGCGTGGGAGCAGGTCCTCACGAACCGCGGGTACGATGTGAAAACCGGCAGGTTCGTCAGACACTTAAAACCCGGGTTCGATCGGTCGTTAGGTCACCTCGTGCTTCCGGATATAAAGGGCACGGTGTCCATCAACCCGAACGAGGTGTGCAGCAACGCACCGTTCCAGGATATCATCACTGCCTGCGAAAACGGTCTGGATGCGGTCTTGAGATGTAAGCACCGGAACATGACGTTGGAGGAGTGGATGAAGCCCGAGAACCTATGGAGGTTCTACGACTGGAGGAGACGGGATCTGTTGAACAAGTACATGCATCTGGCCGGCGGACTCGGCTCGAACAGCCAGACTTCTCAGATCTTTAAATCGGCGCTGATCGGGTTGAGGACCGGGAAGGCGGATATCAAGATGAAGGGGACCAGAACTCCCGAAGGGGGGTATCTGGTAGATCTTGACGGCGAAACGTACGATATAGCCCCGTTGAGGGGACCTGCTTTGAAGGATCGCGGCCTCGAGCAGGAGGAGTTTAACGACGAAGATGCCAAGCTGTTCCAGGAAGCGTTCGAGAAGGGTGATCCGGACATGGAGGGATTGTTCGCGGGTATGGACGATGGTGATGGCATTGGAAGCGGTGATCTGGATTGGGGGCTCGATGATATAGAACCGGAAGATAACGAGGCTCAATTCGGGAAAGGGTCGAAGAGCGGGAAGAGACTCGCGGACTCGAAGCAGTATCTCGATAACTTCTGAAGTGTCACTTTCGGATCCTGAGGACCTTTTTTTTTTTTTTTTTAGATGGGATTCGATTTTATATCACTCTCGACAGGTTACATCAAAGACAAGGCGTGTGAGTATATAATTTAGTTGTAACCTGCAAATATGTATATATACGATTTTTAAATTCGTTTCACAGGCGAAATATGGCGCCATTTCAGCTACTCAGGAGGATATACATATGTATTGGTATGATTTACATGGATTTTCTTCGATTATATATATTTTTCGTGTAGAGTAGATCTCAAAAAAGTGACAGTACACGCTGCAAAGGAGATATTTCCACACATGCTATCAACGTCAACGGGGGGCAAAGCAATAATATGAGGAAGCCGAGAAAATGATTTAATAAATACACTGATAGGGAAACGAAGGGTGGGAGTATTATCAAGAGTTCGCAGGAGGGCATAATCGACAGGTAGTAGTATAACAGTAGCATGTTGTAATATGTGAAGGCTCTGTGTGGTAAGAAGTAAGGAAGAGGGCGCATTAAAAGACGGACTAGGTAAAGGGAGCTGTCAAGAATCCCATTCCAGTTAGAGCGAGAAACGAGTGAACACATCGATTTTCAACTAGTCGTTCCCTGTTGTAGTTCTAGAAGCTCTGGCAGCGGCGATGCGATCAAGATGGAATCCACCACAAGGGCGTACTCTTTTTCTCTGCGGAGGTTCGATGAGGCCATTCGACTTGACTTGAGTAAAAAAGGGAATAAAAAGAAAAAATGGGCATATCGCTGACATAAACGCTGGACTTTATCTTTCGTGAAACAAATGCTCCAAAAATTCAGCAAGAAGTTGGGGTCTGATTCGATGTATCAAGCCGGGACACGTTTCTAGCGCAAGCCGATGACACTCTGTTCGGGGAATCAGTCAATATCAGCTACCAGGCACCGGGGGTCAGGATAATTTTGCGGCCACACATACCATCTCTAGGGTCCACACACGTCTAATCCAAACCTTGAGCTTTCCGTCAACGCCAGGAACATCAGGGATCTCCATCCCTTCCCACCAGCATCGTCTCTGTACAAATTATATTAGTATTTCGCTGAATATATCATTGTCAATTGAGGACTTACGGCAGGTTTCCGCCAGAACAAGAGCAGCTTCTGGGCCATGCCAACGGTGTTAGAGTTGGCGCCCTCGCCGCGAATATCTGTTCGTAGCCTTGCCAGTGCAAGAGAGCAGATAACTGCCTTGTTTGGTTCCCTCGCACGGTGTCCCCATCTGTCATCTGCGTTGAAACCACTTTGAGAGAATAAAAAGTCAGCTGCTGGTGAGAAAATTTAAGGTTACAAATGGAAGGTTCCTGTCAAACGCACCCTGCGGTCAACATCTCGATCAAATGCTGCTCGGTGGTTCCAGATTCGTCTGTCCTCCGAAGTCCGGAGAAGATTCCGTCATAGGAGAGCAAAACTTTGGCGCACTCCCGCTTGACCTCCAACATATGCGACTGGGAGATCTCTGCCTTTGGCGGTATCACATAAAAGTCAAGATCCTCACGTAACACTATTATGCCGGCGCGGTCTTGGAGGAGGTTGGAGGGACTGTTGGGTGGCGAAACTTCATGATCTGCATCCTCATCGTCATGAGATTGCGGTATCGTGGAGCCGACTTTTCGGAAGAACTCTAACATGTACTGGAGACAAGCGGGGTCGAACTGTACATATATATATCATTATCAGCGATACGTCCCAGTAGGATTGGTAGAGAATTAATTGTTCCCTTACATCTACGGAGTAAACGTCATCTTCACGAAATTGTCCGTCTGGGAAGAGTCCATTGGGGAACAGAGACAGGAGGACGAATTCGGGCAGGGTTAAAAGCTCGTCCCTGGATATGACGAATTGGGTTCCTCTACAAATGGTAGGCATTGATATATTAGCAATTGGAGAATTATGTGAGAAGCCGAAATGGAAGCTGCAGCTTACCGAAGGTCAAGGGTGAGATTTTCATCAGGTCCATCTGTAAATTACGACGAATATTAAAAAAAAAATTAGCCTTCCTAGTCCATTTTCCCCATATGCATCCGCATTTTATCTTTTTTTTTTTTTTTTTTGATATATATGTCTATATATATATCTTGATGAAGTTGACTTGTGTTTCTAACCTGCGAGATTGACCTGAGGCCCGGCGGTCTGCGAGACCTGCGTTATGACGGATGCAGCCATACAGAAGGTGAAGGATTGGATCGGACTGGATGATTCGGTGTAAGGAGGAGGGGGCTCTCTGTCGTCCTTTGAGGAAGAGCCGGCCTGAGGAGGCTTTGAAGAAGAAGCGGAGGAAGAGGAAGAACCGGGAGCCTCGTTTCCCTTCTTGTCCGGGGAAACCTCGATGAGAGAAGGACCGGGAGCTAGGGTTGAGAACGGTTGGTCTTCGACTTTGTGGGCGGTGGGATCCTGTTGCTGGTGGATGATCTCTCCGAGTCCCCTGAACGGCGGAGGTTGTAGGAAGGGAGAAGAGTCGGCGGAAGGAGAGTAGAACGGGAGAGTCGGAGAAGACGAGGTTGAACTCAGGGCCGATGCAGAGGGATTTGGATATGCCGGACTTTGTTCAAAGGTCGGAGGAAGAGAAGGAGGAGAGGAGTCGGGCAAAGGAGAAGGGGATTGAGAATCCGTGGTGGGCTCCAACACGATGACCTAGAAGGGTCGAGCAGACATTCAAGTGTCGAATGAGGGAGGAGGAAAGGGAGGCGGAGAGAAGGAAGCGATGGATGATGTATTGCTTGCTACTGGTGGAAGAGCAGCTGAGCGGGTATTCTTGAGGAGTCCCTTTTTCTGTCTCTCTCTCTCTCTCTCTCTCCAGCGACTCGGAGTGACAGAGAAGAAAGAACGGACGGACGAATGAACGAGTGGTTGGAAGACAGGGCGCAGGCCTTTGTCTGGTTCGATCTGAGTGGTCGAGTTGACTATTGAAAACGACGACGACGACGATGATGATGATAACACTGATGAGGATAGGTCTGTCTCCAGGTCTTCAAGGTTGTGGATTCCCAGAGAAGGAAGGAAGGAAGGAAGCTTTCGAAACCAGCGGTAAGTGTCAGCACCCGAAACGCGATGTCGGCGGCATCCAGGGGAAGAGGCTGCTGGGATCTATTCGAACACACACACACACCCTGATGGTTGTTTTTCTGCTAGTTACTAGTGCTACTGGTACTATCTCCCTTTTTGGGCAGCGGCGGAGGATTGCGATTTGATGGCGGAGAGCGGTGGAGCCGTTTGGGCGTTTTAGTTTGAAGTCAGATGAAAGTGGATGGATGTGTGTGGGAAAGGGAAAGGGAAGGTTGGATGGAGGTTTTGGGGGACGGGGCTGATGGACTGACTGGACTGGACTGGGTTGAATCGATGGGACAGACAGGTTTTGATTTTGATTTGCAGGAGGCTGAACCGGCACGCTGCACACGCTGCACACTCTGAGCTCTCCGCACTCTCCGCACTCCAATATAAAATAATATAATTATCTATCTATCTATCTATCTATCTATCTATCTATCTGTGTGTGTATGTACAGTACCGCCAATAACTACAGTTGCAAAACTACTGGAGATGGTATGGTATGATATGATATGATACGATATGGGGTCTCAAGATGTATGTACTGCTTGCTATCTACGCCATCGATGTGTACACAGTATGTGTGTGTGTGTGTGTGTGCGCGCGCCTGGTTGTTTGCCCGAGTGAAGAGAAAACAAAGTGAGTGAGTGAGTTATTGAGTGATCGAATGATTGAGTGGTAAGTGGTGGATGAATGAGAGCGAGGATGAGTGAGTGAGTGAGTGAGTGAGGATATTAAAGGGAGGCGCACAATTGCCAGGCGAGATTAACAAAACGGGTTCAATTCAGCCACCGACGACAAGTCTCTCACCAGCTTCCATACAAATCATTAATATCGATATTCCCCCTCGCGCGCGCTCTCCTCATAGAACTGAATATGTAGACCCTCGAGAGTATGTATACATAGTACATATATATACAGCGCAGTGTCGACGTGAGGGAGGAAAATGGGTAAAAATGACTGTGGAGACGTCGGCCAAAGTCTTCGGTCCCCGGCGAATGGGAACAAATGCCCTGCCCAACTGTTAGGCGCTTATAATTGCGCCCTTCTTTCCTCTTCCTCTTCCTCTTCCTCTTCCTCTCCTTCGTCTTCTAGGCGACAAACGGCTTTTCAAAATGTCGGGTGTCCTCCGCTAGTTAGCATCAGTAGCCTAGCCTCGAAATCCAGATGATATAAAATACAGATGAGGGGAGGGGGGCAACTTGATTGAAATCAGTGCTGCTGGACCACCCCGTTCTCCTTCGCCGCATCCAATATCCTCTTCTTGTACTGCTTCACCGTCCCCTCAAAGTGCTCCACCTTTCCTCCCTCGCACACCCACAGGCTCGTGCACACGTTCTGCAGTATCGTAACGTCGTGACTGACCATCAGCACCCCTCCCTCGTAGTTCTTCAGCGCATCCGACAGCGCATCCATGGCCTCCACGTCCAAGTGATTGGTAGGTTCGTCGAGAACGAGCACATGCGGGTTCGTCAACCCCAAGCACGCGAACGCCACGCGCGACTTCTGACCTCCCGATAGCAGTTCCATCCGCTGCAGACCCACGGGGCCCGTGATACCAAAGTTACCCAGGTGGCGACGGTACTCCTCGTCCGTCTTACCCGGGAACTCTCGCGCGCAGAAACTCAGCGCGCTCAGCTTCGGGTCCAAGTAATCCAGATTGTGCTGCGCAAAGTACCCGACCCTCAGACGTCCGTTCCTACTGATCAATCCCGTGCTGGGCTGCAGCTGGCCCGTGATAAGCTTCAAAACAGTCGTCTTACCAGCTCCGTTGGGTCCGACGATACCGATCCGCGAGTCAAGCTGGACGTCCAAGTCGACGTTGGAAACGATGGGATACCCCTCCCTGTACGAGAACGAGACCCCGCTCATCTGCATGACCGGTGGCGAAAGCTTCTCCACCCCGGGGAATGCAAAGTGAACGGAGTACTCCGCCTCTGGGGCCTCCAAGATTGGCAGCTTCTCCAGCTTCTTGATCCTCGACTGAGCTTCCGACGACTTTGCAGCGTTGTACCTGAACTTGTCGATGAACGTCTGCAAGTGTTTCCTGTACGCCATCTGGTTCTCGTACTCCCTGATCGCCGTCTTCCTCCTCTCCTCCTTGGTTGCGTAGAAGGAGTCAAAGTTGCCGCCCTTGTAGTAATCCAACCTCTCGGAGTGCTGGTGGATGATATCCGTGGCCACCTCGTTCAGGAAGGCTCTGTCGTGGGAAACCACGAGAACGGTGCTCGGGTAGCCCTGTAGATACTCAGACAAGAAGACAATCGACGGAACGTCCAACATGTTAGACGGTTCTATCAAAAACCCAGTATTAGCCATAAATCATCCCAAATGATAATGAAACAAATGTAGCGATAGAGAGTGGCTTTTATTATTATTATTATATAACTCACCGTCGAGAAGTAGTAAATCGGGTTTACAGAACAGCGCCCTGGCCAGCGCCAACCTCATCCTCCAACCACCAGAGAACGTCTTTGTCGCAAACTGCTGCTTCTCCGCCGAGAACCCCAACCCGAACAGGATGCTCGCCGCCCTCGACTCCGCCTTATCCGACTCCATCTCCGCCAGCTTCTCGTGCACGTCCGACAGCAGACTCCCCAGCTCATCTTTACTCTGCATATCCGGCCTATTCTGCGCGGCCAGCGGCATGCTCTCCAGCTCCGCTAGCAACCCATTGATCCTCTCCTGCTCCCCCAGTAAATGCTTCCTCCAAACGTCCGCATCCAAGACCGCCTGCAGCGCCGGCGTATCATCCCCCGTGATCTCCTGCTCCACGTGCAAAATCGTAATATGCGTGGGGACGTTCAGCTCTCTCCTGCTCAGCGCCCTCAACAGCGTAGATTTACCGATACCGTTCTGCCCCACCAAGCCGTACCGCCTCCCGTACGCCAGCGTCAACGTCGTATCCGTCAATATCCTCTTCCCACCGATCTGAACGTCCACGTTATCCACCTTGATATCCTTGCTCTTCCCCGCCGCCGAGCTCCCCAGCTGTAAGGGATTGACCTGCATGTAGAACTCCTCGTAGCTTTTGGTATCGTTCGTGGCCGAGATGAGCTTCGATGCCTCGTACTCGACGTTCTTGTGAATCTTCTTGTCCTGCTTGGCTTTGATCTTCTTCTCCGCCTTCTCCAGCTTCTTCTTATCCACCCGCGATTCCACCTTTCGAAACGCCGTGGCCTCCAGGTCGATGGACGCCACCAGGTTCATGGTTCCCGAGACCCCGCTGCGGGAGGCCATGTTGATCGTCTGCTCCAGCTTCCGGTTCGTCCCCGCCCCCGCCGAACGTTTCGTGAGCCCCTCCGCCGGCATCAGCGTTTTAACCATGGAATCCACCGACGCCGTGATCGTTTCCGTGGGGGTGTCCATCGCAGCTGACTGTAGGATCGCGGTGACGGATGCGATCGCATTTTGAAGCTCGTCCGCGGAGTCCGAGACTTCGGTGTTGATGGCGTACTTAAGGAACCCGACACAGTACTGCGTCAGCACCCTGTCAAGGCCCGGTGCGACCTTGAGCAGCTCCGCTTCGACGGACATGTTTTTTGGTTGTGAACGATCGAATGCGTGCACCTGGTTGTTTTTCGTATTTTTGTATCTATGTGTGTGTGTGTGGAGGGGAGTGTTGTGATTTGTGGCGGCGGGTGGGATATAGTACGACGTTTCGGTTGCTGGCGGGGTGTAGCTCAATCGATGCTGGGGAGGCTCTGAGCTGCAAGGTTTTTACCACATGCCAAATTATATCCCCCAAGCTAAGCTGTATTATAAAGATAAAGCATACGGCATACCAGCTACATCGTCTCCTTGCATGACGTTATGAATCATTACGATTGAGCGGGATGGATTATTATCATTATCAAGAAGGCATATATAAGCCTAATGATGTACCGAAGATAGTGCACAAGAAGGGTATCCAAAAGTCATATCAGCACAAAGCAATGCACGGCTATAAATAAAATAAACCAACCACAAACGAATCGATGATCTAGCTATGTATTATCACAAGCAATAAAAAGGCAACCTCTAGAACAAGTCCGCGATAAGCAAGATAAGAAATGCGCCGGAACGAACCAACTGAAAATAAGCAAAAGGAAATGAACAAAGGGAAAGGCTACTGCCTCAGCTCTGGAAACAATGCATCGACTATCGTATCCAAGATCATAAACGCCATGTGAGAGTTAAGCCGTTCATTGTTGAAGACTGCGAACAGTTTCCGACTGGCATTGCTCGCACTCGACCTCCCAACCACATTGGCTGCAATGTCTATCAAGAAAATTTAATGATTAGTATATATATAGATAAATAGCCCTTCAGGGCTCTGACTCGAAGGTCATCATACCAGGTATCAGTGTAGCGAGCATCAAACTGGCCTCCGTCCTAGTCCTCGACTTCTCTTTCGTCGTCCGCGGCGGCCTGGTGAAAATGAAACTCTTGTCCGCCCAAAGACTATCGCGCAGCATATGGATATACCTCTCGATACTCTCTTCATTGGTCAGGCCCTTGACCTGCTCTCGAACTTTCCTATGGGAGCTGTTAGAAACCTCTCTATTAAAGAAACAAAATGATGTACAAATGAATAACGTTGATAAAGACGCACCTTTCAATAGTCCCGCCTAGCAGCTGGTGGAGAACAACCACCACTGCCCGCCCTTTCAACCAACTGCTCCCCTTGTTCAACTCAAATACCTCCAAGAAGAGATCACATATGGGTTTTACGAACGGGATGTCCTCCCTGTTTTCATATGCGATCAATTCAGCCTCCGCTTCCGCCACACTGACCTCACCTCCCTCCGCCGTCCTCGCCTTAAGAGAACTATCCGTTTCGCCCAGCAGACCATTGTGTGGAAACCCAGCGATGCTGGACGCTGCCGCGGTCAACTGCTCAAACATCGGAACCGTACCTATCACATCCCCCATCCCGTCTGCGATCGAGTTGTACAGCTTGGATATAAAGTCAGCTTCCCCTGCAACGTCGGCCGCATTGGCATCCGGAATCGGTGGAAGGCTTTGCTGCGAAAGAAATGCCCGGAGCTCTCTGCTCCTGCAGACGTCCGGGATGAGAAGGAGTCCTCTGAGGTAGACTTCCAATGCCGCTCTTCTCTTATCCAAGAAATCTTTCTGTAATTTCATAACCACATGCTTCCTCGGAAACTCAAGGTGCTTGACGGAAGCATACTTTGCTCGAAGGTCCTGATGAAGCTGGAAGAACTCGCTGTACCGTCTGGCAACCCCCCATTCCGCAGCCGGAAACTGGTCACCTGCTTTCCGGTACACCTCAACGATGTAGATGGCGTACTCTTTGCCCTGCTCGTTCCCCAAGATAGGCTGCTTGATGCTGACGCTAGCGCGGCCGTACAGGCTGTTATCGCTCTCTTGTATAATGTACTGTTGTCTTTGAAGCTCCTTCCGTCGTATTTCCCGCTGCAAGCTCGCTCTACTCTTGTTCAAGATCCTCAGCTCCGCGGTGTTGTTCGTCAATTCTGCCTTCTTCAACATACTCGAGACAACTGCATCCTGAGTGTAGAGTTTGTTGATAGATATGGTCAACTCCGAAATAGCTTCTGCCAACCCGAGATCCCCAGGTGCCGCTTCGTGGACCTCCGCTTCTTCGTAATCCGAGGCTGGGTCTGAGGAGAATCCTTGGTCCTCGAGCGCCTTCGCGTTCTCCTCCGCAAATATCTCCTCCCCCGCGAACACCGACTTGGAAGCAAAGTCGTTGACAAGGCCGAGAGTCGCCAGGCTGGTGGCCTTCTTCGAAGAACCTCGCTTGGGGTAGACGGGCTGCGTCGAAGCCGGACGAGATATCTCACCAGACGAACGCCCGCTATCCGGCGTAACATTATCGGTCAAGTCGTCGAACAGCTTATTATTGGATCCTTTCCTGCTATCATCGATACTGGGCCGCTCCTCCATAATATGATTGAGCGCCGCTTCCATAGCCTCGACGACTCCATTTGACGGTGAAATCGGATCTTCTTGGACGGACCCTTCCGAGAAGAGTTCATCCTTCAAACTTCCTCGGGACTGTGATAACTCACTCGCACCCCAGTCATCATCGAATAGCTTTGACCGTTTTTCTTCTTGCGATTGCCTCGGCGCGAACAGGTCTCCCTTATCGGAGGAGCTGGTCGACTTGAACTGTAACGACCCTCTCCGACCTTCTGGGAACTCTGGAACCTGTAGACTATTCGAAGCTTGCGGGCCGATATTTGGAGAATCTAGACTTTGCGACCGTTTCTCCCGCGATGAAGAGTAATTGTAGAAGAGATCTGAGCTTTTGAATCCCGGAAGATCATGTCCCTGCATGTCCTCGTAGACAGCAGTCTGGGCCCTGAGAACAGCACCTCTCGCTTGGTAGTACTGAAGGTTACTTGCGTTCTTGCCGGCTTTAAGAAACTTCCTCACCATGTATCGAGATTTATCCGGGATCTTGAGCTCTGGGATCGAGATGTAGGCCTCGTAGATTTGTCCAATGTCGTTTCTGTCCGAGCTGCTCCAAGACAAGCCCGAAGGCACTGATTCTTCATCCGAGGCAGGATCGTCCTCCAACGGATTCCGTAACCCATCGACGACCATCCAGAACTGCACGAGCTTGATCCGGTTTTGTCTATCCATATACTCCATGAAGGATGTGATGCCGGATGGGCTCTTCAATATCTGGAGTAACGTATGCTGTTCAGCGCCCGACGTCCCATTTCTTCCGTTCCTCGTCGAGTTCGACCTTGACATCGGTGACGGTAACGCAGGGGCCTTCGGACCGGACGACAGATGGGCGACCTTTTGATCCAATAGTTTCTTCGCGGTTTCAAGACGTTTGAGGTAGACCTGATCTTGAAAGTCCGCATCCTTTCGAAGTTGGATGGTGATCTCGTTCCTCATACGTTTCGCATCCGGCAGACTGTTGCAATTCCTGATCGTTCGAATGAACCGTTCGAACGTTCGCTCGTCCGCCTTTGGCGTAAGACGTTTGTGAAGTTTCGTCTTCGGTGACGTGTGCTGCTCCAAAGCGGCCCTGAGCTTCCGAACCGTCTTACGCTCTTGAAGCGTATTCCTTCCCTATATGCGTGGATTAGCAAATCATATACCTGGTAATCGAAAGGAGAAGAAAGTCCTACCAGAGTCTCGACGGTTCGGTTCCAGAAATCCGGTTCAGACATCAACATGATCACTGGCAGTAATATGCTGCACGACATGATCTCCCTAACAAGCACGCTGACCGCCCTGCTCTTCATCTCCTTCTCCGGTAGTATCAAAGGTAGCACCTTGGTTATGATCTTCCTCAGGTAATCCTGCTGTATTGTTTTCGAATCCGTATAAGCGATCTGAACAGCGGCGTGCAACCTCCCATCCCTGTACTTCGACGCCATCGCCATATCCAGCTCTTCCGACTCCGTTAGCTGTTTATTCAAATGCTTCCCCCTGACAACCTTCTCCGCGCTCGCAAACTCCGATAGATGTGTCGTTAGGAGCGGCACCACCCTCCCCACCGCTATCTCCACCAGATCCAACTTCTCCGCTCTGGTCCATAGTGCGTATAATGCGTGCCGTATCGTCTTCTCCACTTGATTCTTGAATGCCGGGTCCGGCGTGATCTTTTGATACCATTCGTTGATAAAGCTGTGCAATATAAGCTCTATAATCTCGTCTATAGCATCGGAAACCTTCTGACTTGGCGGGTATAGCGGTGCTCGAACGAACGACTCGTCTTTTTTGATAGCTTCCAGCTCCGCATGAAATCTCGCGGGGCGGGTGAACGCCAACGGCTTGATGTTCTTGAGCGGTTGACTGGCAGCTTCATTCGGCCGCCGCTTCTGGACCGTGAAGACCGTCAAGACGACCAAAACCACAAAGGTGATTATCGAGGTCCATATCGCGGTGAAGAATATCGTCCGGAAATTAGGGATGATTCTTGAAGCGACGGAAAGGAACAGCACGATGCCGGCACCGACTTTGAGAGGGAACGGAATCTGATCCGGAAGCTCCAGACCGGGGAATATTTCGAATTCCGGATCATCTACGGTCTCCGTCTCCTCTTCTGGAGCAGCTGGTGGGGTCGGCGGCGTCGAAGGTTCCAGGGCGGCCGGGGCGCCGGGAGGGGAGTATGGAGGAGGAGGATCAGGTATGCTGCCCGTCGTCGACATCTCCAGGAAGGTTTAAGCGTATTATTTTGTGACGATGCCCTGACGACATAGTAGCTCTACCATAGTCGAGCAATATCAAAAGGGAGTGTTCGACAGCGCTGAAGTTGGCGACAAGGATATGTGCGAGCTCTCTGTCTATCGCAACGTCCTGACGATTGGTGCTGAGGTTTACGCAGTTCTTTAGTATATTAATCCGGGGTTGAATGAAGATTCCAGCTGTTACGGTGTGAGAGTAATGCTGCTGCAGAGGACATGTAGGAGCTAAGAATATGCAGCGGATTCGCAGGTACCCTGTGGGTTTAACATCAGCTTGAATGGTCGCTGTTCGAGAGATACGCACTACAAGCAGAGTGGTGTGGGACGTAATGTGGCATGGAGTGTGGTTTGCTTGGTTGGCTGGTTGGCTGGCGCACATGGCGCACCAAAACCTAGTCAACTGGCCGCCGGTGCAGTCCTGCCCGTCACGCGATGCCCTGCGCTTTTATTTTTTAAACGTGCATCACGACCTAGCTGCTACGTATGCTTTCTATTCGCATTCAGTACACCGGACCGTAGATGTCTGTAGCTGTGCTGTGTATGTGTGTATGTGTGTGTATGTGTGTATGTACCTATTTATACACAAGTAGACCTGCAAGGTCCCGCCTGGGCCAATTTCACGGTCAAACCACACTGATACGGAGCTGTATACAGCGGATATATCAACGAGCCTTCAATTTTCATATCCAAGCCCTCATATATATATATCTACATATATATACCGTGCTCATACTGGATCCTCGATCCTCCTGAAACATGCCACCCACTTGCTCCCCTTGTTCCGCTCAACCTTCTTGCCCTCCTCGGTATCCGTCCTCATGATCTTCACACAGACATCGTCCTCCTGTTCTTCCTCCGATAGCCTCTCGAACATCGGGTGGTCGTCCAGGTGTTTCGCCATCCACAGGTGTAAATCTTCCACATCCGTGATCGTGTATATTATACCACCGGGTCGCAGGATGTAAGCATACTCCGCTAGTAACGTGGGCCTAACCTCCCCTCATATAGTTTAGTATCAAACGCTCCCCCTCAATAGCCATAGATTTTTTAAAAAAAAAAAGTACAATGGGATGGGTATACGTACGAGATAATCCTCGCCTTGTGTTTCCTAGCCTTGAAATGCGGATCCGGAAAGCAGAAGAACATCTTGCTCAACTGGTGCTTCTCGAAGAAGTTTGGCAGGAATTTCATCGCATTCCCTCTGATTATCCCAATGTTCTGATACCCGCCGGGGACATCCTCCTGTCCCTCCCTTCTCGTCGAACATTGATTCCGTAACGCTGTGATCCGGTCTTGAACATATGCCGTCACCTGCATACGGATTTCCATCCCCAGGATCAAGGTCTCCGGGAACGTCGGTGCGAGTGATATGAGTAAGCCACCGAAGCCGCATCCGATATCCGCAATCTCAACCTTCTTCCTATCGAGTTGAACTTCGTTGTTCACCGTTTGTACTTCCACCGCCTCTTCGGAATCGTCAGCTGCATCGTCGAGTTTTCGCTTCTTTGAAAAGTATGCTGGAAAGTAGTCGCTCCAATCCATATATTGGGGCGATATCGGGCTAGCGAAACGACAATCTTTAAATGAGCTGTCGCCCCAATAATATATATTTAAGTCATATAATTTAAGAAGCCTTACTAGTCCAGCTTGTGGTCAGAGAATGGATTCGCATGCGCTCGCTGTCGATAGAATCGCTTCTGCGGTAGAGCTTCCTGCTGCTCTGTCTTTCGAAAGTCGATCCGTTTCTGTCGTTTGACAGGATTCGGAGCCGGAGAGGACGCCATTGTGATAACGACGATAATGACGACGTCGGGATGCAATGGTGGGGAACTTTCCTGGGAATGTGGGTCTGGAATGGGATCGGTGGATGTTGAAAAGAGGAAAAAAAGTTCGGGGTATTTTGCGACGGTATATATTTCAAGGCGGCTCTGCTGCAGCGATACAGGCACACCCCTGGTACGGAACCATGACTAAACCACAAATGGGACGCAGTTCGAAAAGCAGTATGTAAAATTGGGTTGGTATATGATTCTATTGTACTCAAAAAACTGATAGGTCTACTAATAGTACAATTGATATGACGTTGGTGTATCACATCAGTGGTAGGTATTCCAACATGTTTAGGAACATGCTTTAGGTCAGATATTGCGATTGATAATTCGAGAAGCCCTCCCGGGAAACAGCAAAAAAAAAAAAAAAGAAACATCATGACGTGCATAAAGGAAAAAGAGGGAAAACAAGGCAAAACGTGGTAAACGGAGCCTCTAATAGAGAAGGCGGCAGCTTCCCACGCTAGTACGACCAGATGATATCTTTGGAAGGAAAAAAGAAAAGGAAAAGAATAGAGAGTATAAACAGCCGCTAAACAACAAGACAGAAATGCAAATCAATGATAACTGGGGCCACACAGTCGGTATCATATGGAAAAGTCGTCAAAGAATCAAAGGTCGTATGATACAAAAAAGAATAGAGTGAGAGTGGACGAATGTGAAGGGGTACAATTTGTAGGTAGAGGGAAACTGTAAATAGGTGCCAGGTATAAGAACGAAAAGAAGAAAGGAAAAAAAAAAAAAACTCTCGAGAACGAGAGTCGCAGGTGGCCGTCTCATTGATCGGACCTGCAGTTTTTTTTAAAGAGGAGAGTATAGGCTTGGTATCGGGATGCCATTTGGCTGGATGGGTTGCTGGTTCCGTTTCGGCCGTTAAAAGATCCCGAGTAATTTTAGAAAACGATTGCCTCGGCTTAGTCTAGGAAGCTGGGCATCGTGATATCGTCTTGTGTGACCTGTTTCATCTGAATTCGATGGACCCATAAATCCCATGGTCGGGAACATGCTTCAGTTCTAGCTGCTGCCACTTCTCGCTATTGGAGTGGAAGTATATCCCCGAGACATCTCCGCTGACCTGGCTGAAGCAGATGTAGTAGAAGCCGTCAAAGCTTGCACCGGTAAGCTCCTTAACCCTGTGGTTTGGTACGAGGAAGTATTCCTTCCATCTCATGAAGATGTGCTCCTGCTCGCCGAACTCTTTGGTGTGGCTGTCTTTGGATTTCGAAGACTTGGTGTAAGGACGGTAGGCAGGGAATCGGCCCCAATGTTGGAGGTCTATCTTCTCGGTGGCACCCCAGGTTTTGTTCTTCGTCTTGAATGCGTATTTGCTGCCGATGAGCTCGCCTTCGAAGTAGGTGGTCAAGGTGGGGTTATCCTGCGTGAGACCTGCGATATCGGCATTTACAGTTAGCATTCCTTCTCCGTGCATTATTGATGCCTAGCTAGCTAGCATGCATGAGTGATAACATGGGGTCTCCAAACGACTTACCTTGGATACACAGGTAACCGCAAAGGAACGACTCTCTCATATCCACATGTTTGATCTCGACGTGGACGGTATATGTCTGCTTGTCGGACTGCTGAGTGCCTTCGAAGCGGGAACCGGGTCGGAGGAATGATGAGGTCGAATAAGGCGTTAGCTATGATCGAGGCATGGTTAGTTAATCAGTTCCAAATCAACCTAGCGCCGTGGCAGTTGCGTTGTTGCGTGCCGAGCAGGCGGGAAAATGCACGTACCCGAATGCCGGAGTATGAGGCTGCCGTCGATGACGGCAAAGCGCCCGACGATGAAGCAAATGAGTCGGCCATGGAGTACGGACTTCCGGGCAGGCTGCGGGCGTTGGATGGTTTGGAGGTGGGAGATTTGATGTCCGAGGTTGAGGCGAGAGATTCGTCAAGCTTAATGTCGCCGAACGGGTCACTTGACGACGACGATACGACGGCAGGATTGCTGCTGGTGCTGCCGCTGCCGCTGGTAAGATCCTTTCGAACCGGGTCGGTGTTCGAATCCACCTGGTCATCCGCGAGCGTCCGAGATTCCTGGAGACAAGCGTCGTGGGAACGTGACAGCAAGGCACTGGCGAACCGGCTGGTTCTGTTGTCCAGCCCACCGACGTCGATTTCCATGCCCTGTCGCAACTGGTCTGCGGCGGAGGAGCGGGCACCAGTTGTCGCCATGGCCAGCCAGTCAACCAATCAATCGACCGATCGTGTGCTGATATACGGGCTCGATATCGCTCACAGGGCGCTCGGGACTATCATCAATCGGATTAAAACAACCTGGAAGGCGAAGTCTCGAGTGTCGTTCTAGGAAGGAAGGACGAGAGATGGTATGGTGTCTAACTCCGAACAGTGGATATGTATTATAGATATAAAGCGTGGAATTGTAGTCTCGTAGTATGATTTTATTAATATATTGCCGGGCGAATGGCCAAGACGAGAGGGTGAGCGAGAGAGAGAGAGACAGAGAACGTGTGCGTGCGTGCGTGTGCAATCCACCGGCCTAGTGAACCTGTCGAGGGGTTTTATATACTTAAGTAGTACTCAGGTGTATGTATATATTTCAAGTCGAGAGTCTGCCGATGGGAAGCTGGGGCAAAATGGAAAGAGGAGGTCACTATTGGACGCCGCTGATTGACCCGGTCGATTGGCTGCTGCTGCTGCTGCTGCTGCTGCTGCTTCAAAAGGTCCTCCAGTGAAAACCCGGCTCGGATCCGCTTTCGGTCAGAAGAGTTCGCAAGACTCGCAATTCAAAAAGCAAGAGCGAGGATATATTCAGAAATAGTAAAATAAGAAGCTTCAAAGCGTATGCACAGCGTATATGAGTAAACAGCGTAGGAGAACAGAATAGAAATCAGACCACGACGGCGATTTGGCATGCCAGGACTCGCTCGAAAGACAGGCTCCCTTTTTATCTCGTCCGCACGTCTAGACAGACTATATTGATCAATGGAGGGATACCTCTTGGGTATTTTGGGGGGTCACCGTTAATTCTGGAACCCACACTAACTGGCTGGAGATTCTTGACTAGCCGACAAGTCTACACATGCGCATGCACCGGCCGTACTAATGCAGGTTAATTCCCTGAGGGTACCTAGGTACCTCCTCGACTCGGTGGCACCTCACGCTTTTCTCTCACACCAGCGAGAGGGAATAATCTTCGTTGCATGGAACCTTCGAATTTCTAGACGAGTTCAAACAAGGTTGAGGGGGGGCGTATCATTGAATGCGACATTTTTTTTTTTTTTCCGGACGAAGGAAATTTACATCGGAGAGTAGAGTAGAGTGTCTTTGATCATGGATGGCCTGTGCGTCCGAGTCTTTAGACTGAACATCAGGAAGACGAGATATCCAGTACTCTAGCTCTGGTAACAGAGCACCTCATTGGTGCTCATGTTTCGCAAATAATGTGTCTGGTTTGCAGTAACTGCTACTGCAGAGAGCCTTGAATGTATGTATGTACGGACTTGTTCGATTTCTGATCTTCGAATTTGCTGTCGTGGTTCAACTTACAATGAATGTCCTTCCTGGTAGGTCAGCACTTTTTTTTTTNTTCCTTTCCTACAAAGCATATGTATGTATCGTAGCAGCAGTCTCGGACGGCGCCTGCATTTGGACAACGTCAAAGCCGGACAAATGGCATCTACTCCGCATCAGATCACAAGCAAAGCTGCCCCGACCGAAACTTTGGGGGCGTCGAACCTTCAGTTAGTTCTCTTTTTTTTTTTTATCCTGCTTTTTTGCAGGGAGCAAGCAGTATGGAAAAATTCATGCACCATTTTCTCGCTTCCCCACTTTTTAGTTCGCCGGCAAGGTCTCTGAATGGACGAGTATCAGAAAAAAACCCTTTTAAAGGTTTCTTCCGTGGAATTTCACACAGCGTCGACGACGAACACGGCTAGGATCATGGTAGCGAAGTGTTCCAAACTCGGCCGTTTGGAGTTTGCATTCTTCGCATAAACATACTTCCCTGAGATATGAGCCGGACTCTTGTGAGTCGTTAACATGGGTTTGCGAAACTCATTCTATTTGTCACGAATTGATATAATCGGGTTGAATTCTATTGTGTTGACGATTAGATTTGAAGGCTATAGATGTCTATGGAGAGAAAAACCGGAAGCATACCTCCAGGATAAATTACAGAGCCACGGTCGCGATGGATCGGCGACCGCTAGTAGCGGGTTAAAGGAAACAAGACACAAGTGGGCTCGCCAATTTAAATTGGTTTGATCTAGCATTCCCCATGTTAGTCGCGAGCTTGCTTGCTCGGGCTGGCAGCCTGGAGGGGATCAGGAGCTTGCTCACCTTGAAGTGCAGACTGATGAGAGAAAACACCAAGGCCTTCAGGTCCTGCACCAAGTAGTAGAAAACTCGAAGACCTTCCGGGTCAGCGCTTTCCTGGATATCCACCAACGACCCGATTTTTGCGGTCTGCGCGCCATTTCTGTGAGCCTACGATAACCGACGACCAGGAAATCTCAGTGATTACGAACCTCGAATGATATGTGCTCGTTTCCCATCCGGATTTCAAGCTCCTGCCTTCCATCTTTGTTCTTCTGGGGCCATTTCGCGTCGTCTTCCCTGTATGAGTGTCAGGCTACGAGTTATTTCTTAGGGGTGCTCGATCGTCCTTACTTCATGATCTCGCTTTCCTTGATGATACGCTTGATTTCCTTGACCATAAGAGCACTGACGAACACTATCAACCCGTTGTTAGTTTAACTTCAAGGAAAAGGTGGTAGAATGGGTTGGTTGCACGATGTGACATACTCTCTTTGCGAATCAAGGAGTCGTTTCGATAGTTGGAATTGTTTGCATATCGAGCGAGAGCGCATCCGCCAGGGACAACCTTGAAATCGAACTCTAGGCGCTTTTGTTAGATGTTATCAATAGAAAAGAAAGAAAAAAATACACTGAGGGCTCTGCAATTGTATCGCGGGGTTTGGTACCAAGGAACTCATGACCAAAGCGGCCAGAGTGACCAGAGCTATTCAAAGATCGGTAGTCATTAGCATGGTAACTAATGCGTACATATTCGAGCGACGGTGTATATGGACGTACTAGTATCGAATGTAGAATTGTTCGTTGGGCGATGACATGGTGAAGCAGCTGGTGATGTATCGATGTTGAGCGTTTCCAAAATGTGGGATTGAAGTCGAGGGAAGACGCGATAAAGAGAAAAAAAAGCCGGGGCGATGCAGCAGCGCACACGTGGTCACGGAGGATGCGTACTTTGGAGACCAGGCACGGAGCTGTCTTGCTGGGATGCCACCCAAAAGGACACCACGCATAATTATGGAAGGTTGCTTGGGAGAGACAGAGCTTCGATAGAGAGAGATACAGTATTAGACGACGAACGACGACGACGATACGACTCGCCGCTTTGGCATCACCGTTCTTCACCTCCCGCCCTCCACCCTCAATTGACCGCTGCCCACATCGCCAGCCTTTCTCGGACCTGGCTTCCTATCTCATAGACATAGGTAGACAGGCCTTCGACAGCTAGTACCCCTACCACCTACCTACCTACTTCAACACGCGGCGAGCTGTCCACTATATCGGACCTCCAAAAGCTAAGACCTGCAACCACCAATATATCATTTCGAAACATCGCTATCCAACCAATCTTGATCGAGTAGCCAATTCTTCAAGATGTCGTTCCTGGAAAGCACGTACACTCTCGTGCACCAGGACAACAGCTCCGATAGCTCGGCGTCGCAGCAGGACCTTAAGAACCAGCTCGAGAAGGGTTCCGATGAGACCAAGATGGAAACTATGAAGCGGATCCTGGTAATAATGTTGAACGGAGATCCAATGCCAGGCCTCTTGATGCACATCATCCGCTTCGTCATGCCGTCGAAACACAAGGGCCTAAAGAAGCTATTATACTTCTACTACGAGATATGCCCAAAGCTGGACTCCAATGGCAAGCTTAAGCAGGAATTTGTGCTTGTTTGGTAAGCCTTGCCTTTTGATATAGAGACAAGTTTAGTTGATATATAAAGGAGTGATGCTGATGGTCATCTAGTAATGGTATTCGAAACGACTTACTCCACCCGAACGAGTTCATCCGAGGTGCAACATTGAGATTTCTCTGCAAATTGCGCGAAGCCGAGCTGTTGGAACCCTTGCTTGGCTCTTGCCGACAGTGCCTGGAGCACAGACATGCATACGTTCGCAAGAACGCCGTTTTTGCTGTTCAATCCATCTTCCAGCACTTTGAATCTTTAATACCAGATGCGCCAGACCTTATCGTCACGTTCCTGCAGAACGAAAGCGACCACACCTGCAAGCGCAATGCGTTCGCCGCCCTTGCCACCATCAGCCACCAGAAGGCGCTCGAATATTTCAATACCATCGTAGACAATGTTGGAGGTCTCGATGAGCTTATGCAACAGGCGGTTATCGAATTTATCAGGAAGGATGCCGTTGTCAATACACAGAATAGAGCTAAATATCTCAGGATAATATTCGATCTTCTCGAAGCTCCATCGAACACGGTCGTATACGAAGCCGCAACATCCCTTACAACCCTCACCGGAAACCCTACCGCCATCAAAGGTCGGTATACTAGTTATTCCCAGTCCAATCTATTGTCCATGCTGACCGTTGCGTAGCTGCTGCCGGAAAGTTTATTGAACTTAGCGTCAAGGAGTCGGATAACAATATCAAACTCATTGTTTTGGATCGGGTGGACCAGCTGCGCAAGAAACACGAAGGCGTCCTAGACGACCTGACAATGGAGATTCTTCGTGTTCTTACCAGGTATGCGTGGCAATCTTGATCTGTTAAAATATTAGGCTAACCTCTGGCGTAGCCCTGATATCGATGTTCGTAAGAAGGCATTGGATATCACTCTTAGTATGGTCTCAAGCAGGAACGTGGAGGACGTCGTCATGCTGCTCAAGAAAGAGCTCGCGAAGACAGTAGATCAGGAATATGAGAAGGTTGGATACACTTCAAAGCTTCTAGTCTGACAGCAATACTTATACATCGTGTAGAACGCCGAATACCGTCAATTGCTCATTCATGCCATTCACAATTGCGCGATCAGGTTCTCGGAGGTCGCTGCCAATGTCGTCGGTCTGTTGATGGATTTCATCGGCGATTTCAACAATACTTCAGCTGTCGATGTCATCGCATTCGTCAAGGAGGTCGTCGAGAAGTTCCCAGCATTAAGACAAAACATCGTTGAGAAGCTACTTGCGACGCTAGGAGAAGTCAGAGCCGGAAAGGTTTATAGAGGTGCTTTGTGGATTGTCGGGGAGTATTGCGTGGAGCCAAAGGATATCAGAGAAGCCTGGAAGAGGATAAGAGCAAGCTTGGGAGAGATCCCAATTCTCTCCTCTGAGCAGAAGTTGCTCGAGGCAGTACCTGAGGAGGGTGACCAAACCACGGCGGTGCCAAAATCCGCCCCAACTGGATCCCGCAAGGTCCTCGCAGATGGTACATACGCGACTGAGAGTGCCTTAACAAGTGACTCCGCGACTGCTGCGAAGCTTGAGGCTGTCAAAGCCGCGCAAAAGCCGCCACTGAGGTCCTTGATCCTAGACGGCGACTTCTTCCTGGCTTCAGTCCTCTCTTCTACCCTGACAAAGCTTGTTATGCGCCACGCAGAGATCTCCAAGGATGTAGCCCGGACGAACGCCTTGAAAGCCGAGGCTATGCTCATCATGATCTCTGTCATCCGAGTTGGCCAGTCGCAGTTCGTCAAGACTAAGATTGACGAGGACTCCGTCGATCGTATCATGGCTTGCGTTAAGTGTCTTTCCGAGTTCGAGGAGAGGAAGGAGCTGGAAACCGTGTTCCTCGACGATACCAGGAAGGCGTTCAGAGCTATGATCTCTGCGGAGGAGAAGAAGAGAGCGGCTACGGATGCCCGTGAGAAGAACAAGAATGCGATCCAGGTCGACGATGTCATTTCCTTCAGGCAGCTTTCCAAGAAGAATGCCGGAGAGTCTGCTGATATGGTGAGTTACCTAGGTTTTCACGGGTGTCTAAGCGACTGGTTACTGATAGAGAAACATAGATTGAACTCGACTTGGAGAAGGCGACTGGTGGTGATGGTGCTATTGAAGACGTTGCTTCCAAACTCAGCCGTGTCGTCCAGCTCACCGGGTTTTCGGATCCAGTATACGCAGAAGCCTATGTCAAGGTGCACCAATTTGATATTGTCCTCGATGTTCTCCTGGTCAACCAGACCCAGGATACTTTGCAGAACCTTACTGTCGAATTCGCAACCTTAGGCGATCTTAAGGTGGTGGAGAAGCCAACCACTCAGAGCCTTGCCCCTCACAGCTTCCAGAGCGTGCAGGCGACAATCAAGGTTTCCTCGACTGATCAGGGCGTGATCTTTGGAAACGTTGTTTACGACGGTGCCAGCTCGACGGAGACCAACGTTGTCATCTTGAACGATGTTCATGTCGACATCATGGATTACATCCAGCCGGCCACTTGCACAGAGACTCAGTTCAGATCCATGTGGACTGAATTTGAATGGGAGAACAAGGTCAACATCAACTCCAAGGCGCCTACGCTACGGGAATTCCTGAGCCAGCTGATGGCAGCGTCGAACATGAACTGCCTAACACCGGAGGCTTCGCTGAAGGGCGACTGTCAGTTCCTCAGCGCCAACCTCTATGCCAAGAGCGTTTTCGGTACGTATCGAAATTCAATCTCTATTATTTGTGTTCTACATGCTTACGTGTTTTTATTATAGGCGAGGACGCACTTGCAAACTTGAGTGTCGAACAAGACGGAGAAGGCGGCCCAATCACCGGCTTTGTGAGGATAAGAAGCAGATCGCAGGGTCTGGCACTCAGCCTTGGGTCGCTCAAAGGATTGAGCAAAGTCGGGGTCGGTGCGTGAGCTTATTGGGACTGAGATAGAGTGATATTAGGACCGACAGCTTTCATTTTGAAATCATGCAAGTCGCATCTGCCGATTGGACCGGGGGGGGGGGAGGCAGATTTGATATCAACAGCACTTGCTATTTATGTGTACGGTTTTTTATTTTCTTTCTTTTTTTATTTATTTTCTCCGTGGAATGTATGTATATACCAGATTTCCCTTTCGCAAATGCTCTTTGGACCTGTAATTCTGTTACCGCATGGCGTTGTCTGTTGAATTGCCAAAAAGAAGGAGAGAAAAGAGCGAGAAGGAGAAGAACAAAAAGACAAAGAGATTGAAAGATAAAAGATAATTAGTATACACCCTCACCGTGCCATATCATGTCATATCATATCATATCATATCATATCCGTATAAAACACCAAGTACCGGATACCATGTCACGCCTGGCTCCTTTTACCAAATCGGTGGGCGGGGCGACCAGTTCAACCGAAAAAGGCTCCTGGGCAGCCACTCTCACTTGCTTTCTCGGTCAGGAACGTTGATTAGCACAACTGCCAGAGCAGCGGTAAATCGCACAGGAAAAATGGCTTATTCCGTGGCTTCCCGCGCGCTGCTGATGCTTCCGGATCCCCCATATCTGAAGGCTGGCTGACATATGCGTGCCAGCTCCTCTGCCTGAACTTACATAAACTCTCCCTTTTTCTTTTTTAAATTTAGTTCCCCGTTCAGTCAGTCTCAAGCTCTTCGTCACCGTTTCAAGTGCCTCCAACCAGGGGTGTAATATTTATACGTAAACGTGAAAGAGAACAATGTCGTCAGAATATCAAGGCCTCGTTACCTCAACCTCCCACGACGGCGTGGGAATAAGCCCCGAAGATGTACTGTTGCTCGATACCCATTCTTTGACCATCCGCGAGGACCGCATCACCATTGCCGGTACGAGATACCCGTTGCATCTAGGTTTTTCTAATACCTAACCTAGCACGTGCACACCCTAAATAGACAAGAGAAAGACGTCCAAGAAGCGCGACGCCTCGTGCTGTGGAGTTGGTACGTGTCGCATTGAACTTTTTTTTTTTTTTTTTTTTTTTTTTTTTTTGCTAAACTAAAATGACTGGTCCTCTACAGCTGGCGCCGGAAAGCTTTCTGGTGATGCTATCAAACTACATCATATCCTCTGGGCACGAGTGTATATTTCCGAGGACAAGAGCGCTGTCCAGATCACTTCTGCGAAAGAAGTTTCGAGCCGGCTCGTTAAGCCCGATACGCTGTCGATCCCCATCGATGATGCCGACTTGGAAAAGGCGGATAGATGGGTCGAGAGGTTGCTCGAGAGGGCTTACGAAGGTGTGTTATATCTGCAAAATCGTCCACACTGCATGGGGATACACTAATAATGATAACATGGCGATCGGTACAGGATCACAACAAGCCAAACGCTTCAAGGTTCTCATAAACCCGCATGGGGGCCCGGGAACCGCAGAGAAGATATACAAGACGGAGATCGAGCCGATATTTACCGCTGCCAGCTGCAAGCTCGACGTTGAACGGACAGAGTACTCCCAGCACGCCATCAAGATCGCGCAGGAGTTGGATATCGAGGCGTACGATGCTGTCGTTTGCGTCTCGGGCGACGGCGTACCGCATGAAGTTTTCAATGGCCTCGGAAGGAGGCCGGATGCCCGAAAGGCACTGAACAAAATCGCGGTCTGCCAACTGCCCGGCGGGTCGGGGAATGGAATGTGCTGGAGTTTCACCGGAACAGATGCGCCGAGTCTGGCGGCTGTCGCTCTCGTCAAAGGGAAACGTACACCTTTTGATCTGGTTTCCGTAACCCAGGGGGAAACCAGACTCCTGTCCTTCCTATCCCAGTCCGTTGGGTTGACGGCGGAGCTTGACCTGGGCACAGAGAATATGAGGTGGATGGGTAACACCAGGTTTACCGTTGGGTTCCTGCAGAGAGTCATCACGGAAAGGATATACCCGTGTGAAATCCATGTCAAACTTGCGATTGATAGTAAAGAGGAGATTCGACGAAATGCGTCTACAATTCGATTGCCGCCTGATGGAGACCACGAGCACGATGGGTTACCGCCGCTGCAGTACGGTACCATCAATGATCCGGTGCCTGATGATTGGGTCGCCGAATCACACCCGAAGATGGGAAACTTTTATTGTGGAAATGTAGGTTCACATTCCTCGGCGGGGGTCTTAATGAGGAACGGTGCTGATTTTATGCTGTAGATGATTTGCATGTCAAAAGATATTCATTTTTTCCCGGCCGCCAAACCGAACGACGGCCACATGGATCTGGCTACTATGGACGGGGATATTGGCCGGCTGAAGGCGGTCGGCGTAATGCTTGGTGCTGAGACAGGGAAGCACTTTGATATCCCAGAGTTGAACTACAGAAAGGTGCTAGCGTACAGGTTCACACCGAAGAACCAGAAGGACGGGTACATCAGCATTGACGGCGAAAAGGTCGCATTTGCACCATTCCAGGCGGAGATCCACCACGGCCTCGGAGTTTCGTTGTCGTTAAGGCCCAATACGTACGAGGGCCCGACTTTGGTCTGAACAAAGTGATCCGCATGGAGTTATATTTTGGTCCGGATATCTTTTGTTTCTTTCTCCTTGCAAGCTTTCCCCCTTCTTTTAAGCCTGTAACATATGATAGCGCGCTCATAAGGTTGTAATTTGTAAAAATCGGCATTGGGTATAGCGAGTCGCTCTATAGAAATCGTAAACCAAAACAACAAGCAAGGCTAATAGTACAAGATGATTTTATTTTCCGAGGAAACCCTTCCCCCCTACCCGGTCGATGATTTCAATAGCGGCTGTAATCTATCATCTTCTAACATTTCGGTCACGTTCTTTCGTATCGGCTTTGACGGTGTTTCCTTCTGGAGTTTCCGGAAGGGCCGTAGGACGGCTTCTGTCTGCTCCGGCGTTATATCGTATTCTTCTGCTGTGTCATTTTCGTCTTCTTCATCATCCTGGGATTCCTTTTCGACCTTCGAGGCTTTGATGAGCTCGTCGACGAATATGTCTACGACATGGTACCGTAGGCCGTCGGGCATCTTTAAATTTGTCGGACTATATAAACCGTGATTCACCGTCAGCTTTTTTCTTCAGGAATACCCAAACATCTAGCATCGTGTCAGGGTCATGACATACTGCAGCGGCAACCTCTCCAGCACCTCATTTCTCCGCTCCACAACAGACTCCTCCCACCCGGAAGCCTTCAAGCACCTCAACTCGGCCGCCAAATACCGTCTAACCAACAACATAAACTTATCCATCCTCAGCGAATCAATAGACGTCCACTCCCTCGTCATAGTCGTCCAATACGCCTCCAGGAAGGTGAAAACGTTATGAGGCTTCAGCACCTCAACCAGAGATGCCAGCTCATCTGCCAACCTCTGTTGGGTGCGAGGGCGGTCCGAGAGCCACATGCAGTAGAACAGACCCTTCCATAACTTCAGCAGGTCGGATTGAGTGAATGTGCGGGAGGAGGAGAGGTAGGCTTTTAGAGATTCGACGGCTTTATCACGGGTAGGACGATCTGATGTAGAATTTTAGTTTAGTTTAGTTTTCTGGAATTGCATTTCGAAGATTAATATTGTGGGTAGTATGTACCATTAGCAGCGAGCTGCTTGATAAAGGGCATTTGCTGGATGCTGCTGTCTGCTGTCATTTTGTAATTTAGTAAAAAAAAATCTTTATATGCTATTTGATAGTAATAGTTGTGCTGTTCTGATTGTGGAGTTTTTCCTTGAAGGTTGAAATTTTGCGACCAGGAAAAGGCTCAAAATGGACAGGCGCGCGACCTGGGCCTCCGTGCTTATCACGTGATACAACGCAAAATATCCATGCCAAGATGCAACATTCCAACACAAATTTCACCACCAGATTGGTCGAAACAATTATAGTATGCAAATGTTCATCCAATATCCAATTCACCCCTTTACTTTTCTGTTCCTTCTAGCTGGTCCCAAGATGCACGATTGGCGGGGAGCGCCATAAGCGTGTAGTGACCACCGCTCTGCAATGTAACATAATGTAACCTGGTATTGAATCCTACGAGATCCCTCGGTCCCGGCCATCCATGGAGAGACGGTCTAACGCCCTTCAGCAGGCGAGAATTAGGGAAGCACATCTTCTGTATAAGGCCTTTTCAATATTAACCAGAGGCAATTTGCATGGATATTCAATTGTATAAGAGAGCGCTCGAGCCGATTAGCGCCAAGCGTGCCCTGACTTCTAAGAAAAGGCTCCGACGACGTTGAGACGGCGTAGGCCTTGGAAGACCGGGGATCGAATAGTGGCTTGTACCGGTGGAAATGAAGAAAAATCGATCTTCTTGATTCTTTTTTTAAGTATACGTGCATGCGGATATCGTGCACGCGCAGTATCGGACCTCGCTAGCTATAGGAAGGATGCATAAATAGCTGGCATACAGTCTCTTCATAATTACTTTCTTTCCCTCTATCCTAATAGCATCGTAGCTTATAGTACTTTTAGCAAGATAAATCGTATCAATTTTAATAATCCGTCATCACATTCGTTCTATTTTTGCCAAAAAAAAATGAAGTCGTTCATTGCTCCAGCTATCCTTAGGTAAGAGCCGAATGTTTCGGAATCCGATTCGGGTACTTCGTTCTGACAATTATAACAGCGTCTTGGCCATCGGCGCCTCAGCATACACAGACGTAGCCCCAAGTCAGACCACCGCCACTCCCTCTGATCCCTCTGCTACCACCTGCCCGGCCGTCTACGACCCAACCTGTCCCTTCGTCTGCTTCGGGCGCGGAGGTCCAAGTAACTGTCGCAATTTTTTCACCACAGGGCCGGGCACCCCTGGATGCCGGGTCTGCCCAGGACACCCGTCCGCCTGCCCTGCCGTCCCCGATGAATCCTGCGCCTATATTTGCGAGGGCAAATCGCCGAGTCTTCAGCAATCGCCGTTCTGCAACCGCAACAACGGGACCTTGCCACCTCTGAACCCCGGTGAACCAAATCTGCTCGACTGCAAGCCCTGCGGATCCGGAGGTAACCCGAGCCCCACCAACCCAGGCCCCACCTACCCCGGCACCAACTCAACATCTGCCCCTCCACCACCAGCATACACCGGTGCCGCTTCGCGCCTCTCTATCGGCGGAGCTGCCTTCGCCGGTCTCGTAGTCGTTGTTTTCTTCAACCTTTAATTTACTGGGGTCTCTTGGAAGGGGCGGGGAGGCGAGGGAGGTGTATGAAGATAGTTCAATCGAAACTAGGGATCCGCGGAGGAGTTTATCGGGACGCCATAATCTAATACATCTTTTCTCTTTTCGTGATTTACTTATTAGCATGTCAATATTTTTGCGATAAAACGCCTTTTGTCAAGATCTTTCCCCATTGATGCTTTTTCTTTCATTGGACCTTGTGAAGTGTGATTCTCAAGTTAATAAAGCCGACGTGAGTAGCTATATATAAAGTGACAGGGCATTTCCGAGAGCAGCTCATTGAGTTGCATACGCCATCTTTCAAGTTTTATATAAATGTACTATAGTCTCGGGGCCAAGTATTATGCTAAACCTAGTACTAGTCTCGTTCCCAGAAAAGAAAGAAAGAAAGAAAAAGAAAAGAAAAAGGCATTGTGAATATCGTGATAAATCGACAATTTGCGTTTTTCGCTGTAGTATTGTTGTCTGTCGTCCGTCCTATAGATCTAAAATAAGTAGCTGATTGATTGGATGTGTAGCAGTGTAAATGCCAGTCTCGTAACCAGAGTTTGCCGAGCAGACCAAAAAAAATAGTTAAATGTCAAGAGTTGCCGGCAGCTTCTAGGCCTATGAAACTACTGGTGAACTCGAATGTGTTGGATGTACTTGTAGTTTGTTGGATATTTGAAGCCCGGTGCCGAGACTGTGAAGCCCGACCAGTTGACCTTTTCTTTTGCTTTGTGTGCATCATAACCAGTTTGAGCTTCGGGCTGGTGACACTGTACACAAACGCGTCTTACGTATTAGTCTAGCCACGAATATCAATATATCTAAATAGCAACCGCGTTTTCATAGTAGTTTAAATGATAATTCGTATTTAGCTGCAAAGAAGCTTTATAAATCCTATTCTCCCGATTTTATCTTGAACTTTGGTCTGAATTTCCTCTTCTTCTTTTTTTTTTTATAAAAAAAAAACCTAAAATCATTATTAAACAATTATTTTATATAAGATGTGTTGTGGTATTTAGGAATAGAGACTATCTAAAATATTAAAATTAGGGTAGTAGTAAAAACATCATCCCCTTTTAAGCCAAGTACATCACACCCGCCCAATAATTCAGCAATCACCGTCCACCGTCGCCGCTCATCGACAACTCCACCTGTTTAGACGAAACTTACATAAATCGATTCCTCTCGTCGAGCTGAATCATTTGAGCCTACTTTTGTGCTGTTCAGCCGGGGTAAGTGCGGACCTCATCGCGTGGGTGCTTACCTGCTGTTTTATCGGCGGCGGCGTTTCTACTATACACTGGCGAATACACGCCAAGTGGTTGATGGAAATTTTGAAAATAAAATTGTGTATCCTGTTGTACGAATTTTTTAAATATAATTTTTTAGTCCTAGATAATTTTTTGGGTTACAAATATTCCGATATGGCAGAGGTTCAGGGTATTTCTGCCCGAGCCGTCAGAACACAGGCATCCTCTGGCAACACCGAATCACAACAACTATCGAAGCGGCGGGCTCTGCAAACACATAGCGAATCAGAGGAAGAAGAATATGAGGTAATTAACCCACCAAATACTCCCCTTATAAAATACCCTTTTTATATAAGAATGTTCTACTAATATAATAACCTGCTGCCCTTAATATTATTTGTAGGTCAGCAAGATTGTTGGCGAGAAAATCGACCCATTGACGAGGGTAAGTAATCCATTTCGCGCTTGCGGCGTCTAATCGTGGTAGTAATAATACCACCGCAACACATAAATGTCTAACCTGAGCCGGCTCCGTGCAGAAGACGCTCTACCTGATCAGATGGAAAGGGTACGACAAGCTCTATGACAGCTGGGAGCCCCTAGAAAGCCTGGGGACGTGTACGGAAGCCCTCAAAAAGTGGACCTTGAGGAAGCTGGCAGCCGTGAAGAGAAGGGACTATCCTCAGCGAGTCAGCGCTGAAATAACAGCAAGCTCGTCCACCAGTAGCGAGGCCGTTGAGGCGCCTCTCGTTAAAAAAATAGGAAGACCGAAGGGTGCGAAGGATAAAGAGCCGCGGATCAGAAGGTAGGTCATTCTTCGCGATTCTCCCATCTACTCACTTCTATATACCCTATCTCATTCTATTTTACTTCTATTTCTTTTCTTTTTTAAAAAAAAAAAAAATCAAATTAAGAAAAAAACATTTCTAACACTTTGCCACTGCTAGAAACTTCAATGCGAATAGAAAGAGAAGCAGGTCAGAGAGCAATGATTCCGGACCCGAGTCAGCCAGCAAAAGAGCCAATGTAAGTATCTATCCTTTCAATGCAAAAAAAAGATGTTCTTACTTCTCATCGTTTGCCATAACTATCGTTTACGTCAATTTTTTATTTTTTCTTCCTCTATTTTCTAGTACATTTCAGAGTCTGCTCTTTTTTATCTATTTATTTATTTTATTATATGATCTTGCTGAGTTCTAATTTCATTTTAATTTGTTTTATTTAATTCTTTTCTCTTAAANAAAAGAATGCTAACATGGTTTTGCACTCGCAGTCGACCACCCAGTCCCTCGAGCTGCTCAAACTTCGCGGCCCCGACCTTAGGGACAAAACTCCAAACCATCCAGACCGCCTCAAGTTTCTTGAGAACCTAAAACAACTGAAGGGCCCTGAGATCACGGTCGTCAATACAGTTGATATGGTTCCCTGCCCACCCCTCGAATTTGTTTTCATCAACGACTACGTCTACAGAGAAGGCGTACCGGTCCCCAACCCAGACTTCAATTGGGGCTGCAGCTGCAAGGGCGCCTTCGGTTGCAAAGCCACGGATATAGACGGGTGCGACTGCGGGGAACACAACCACGAAGATCTGGAACGGCTCGCGTACAAGCACACCGGGCTCCTAAAGTACCCCGAAAATTGCACGCCCGCTATTCACGAGTGCAACGAGAAGTGCGCGTGCAACTATCGATGTCCCAATAAAGTCGTATTGAAAGGCCGGCAAGTGCCTTTGGAGATATTCAAGACGGAACATAAAGGGTGGGGTGAGTGATATATTCCGCCACTGGCTTTTATTTGACATCTCTTCTTGCATTATAGAAATACTAAATTGCAATTTTGAAAAAAAAAAAATACAGGTTTGCGGTGCCCGGTTGACTTGGCCGCAGGCCAGTTCATAGACCGCTACATCGGCGAAGTCATCAACGAACCGGAAGCGGAGAGACGCACCAAAATCCAGGAAGGCCGAGGACTCACTTACCTCTTCGACCTTGACAAGTTCCTCGAGGAAGATGAAGATGATGAGGGGAACAAATCCGAGGCCGCCAAGAAGGAATTCTTCTCCGTCGATGGCGCGGATTACGGCGGCGTCACGAGATTCATCAACCACTCGTGCGAACCGAACCTGCTTGTCCACGCGGTGACCCACAACAGATCAGACCTGAGGACATACGATCTCGCCCTGTTCACCTCTCGCAAGATCCCCGCCGGCGAGGAGCTTTCGTTCGAGTACGTCCGAAACGACGAGTGGAAACCGGGTGATCCCATACCAGAGGACAAGATGAAGTTTCCCTGCTACTGCGGGTCGAAGAAGTGTCACGGGTGGTTGTTTTGACGGGACCATCCTAGTAATATCACCTTGGCTTTTTCTTTTCTAAAGGAACCTCTGTGTTTATATCATCCTTTCTCATCGTAGTAGGTATCGACTTTTAAATATTAATGGAGAGCGTGCATATTCAGCGGCGTGGGAGTCATGTATTTTAACTTAGAGCGAGGGTGGTTTGAACCGGAATGCGGGAGCATGGCACGTATGTGATATTATTGATTTGAAAACCCCTTCAGCGTCTTTCCAGCTCTTTCATGTTTGTAATATAGGTAAATAGGGAAAATTAACAGCTGATGAATTCTGAAACTAGCTCTTTCCATCTCTCTCTCTCTCTATCCTTTATGGATTTCTGATACGTATATAAGACGAAACACTTTAGGATTTATAAATTTGTCAGTCATAGTTCAAGAATTCTGGAATAATTTAGAATCTTTTTCAAAAAAAAAAAAAAAAAAAAAAAAAAGGGTTAGACAAACAGGAACTGCCGAGACACCTTCTCCAGACTGTGAAACGCGATGATGCTGACGACGTCATCAGCCTTTCACACATATAGCTTATATATGATTTGAGTTATTCGTACAGATAAGGTAGCTTATAATTACCTACCCACATTTCAACAAAAGCATTCTATATCAGCACAGACAAGTCGTCTACTAGCTATAGCTAGCTAAAATTTGTAAAAGCTGACCAAAAAAAAAAAAAAAAAAAGGAGAGATCAATTACCAAATACCCAACGTCACCTTATGAGACTTTAAAACTTTCGAAAACGTAAGTGATACATACGGTATTGACGGTTAAGGTGCACGTTGGGGTATATTGGAAGCCTAAGAAGAAGTCCTTTCTTTTCTGCTATGCTTCGGTTCGAGACTTTTCATGTTCCGTGTACGTCACAGATGGGATGCTGTCATGCCATAATGTCTTATCATCATGCCATGATCGCGAGCTATAGTTGCATGATTGAATAAATAACCGCCAGCAATCGACCTCGGTTAACTATAAAATTTCAAAGAAAATTTTCAACGGTCTAGTTAGTCTACAAAGCAAACACAAGCCAAGAACTTGAAAGATGTAGTAAAAAGTATGTGAATAAAAGTTAATTAATAGTCTATATAAAATTCCAGTAGAAAAACCAAAAGAAAATTGTGGAAATGTTTTTTATATATAATTTTCTAGACCGACAAGCCAAATAATATGTCAAGTTTCTAGAGAATATCTGCTTTTCAGAACGTAGCAGTTTGAAAAGGAAAAAGGAAAAAAGTAGTCGTTAAGGAGAGTGAGAACCGAAGAAGTGTAGACCAGAACCAAGTAAAACCCAGCAACAGTAAAAAAAAAAAAGAGCAACTCGCTGATTCCCCTTAAAAAAATAAAACCAGCAACCCGGAAAATTGAAGAAAAATGATTAAACCACCAGCCAGAAGATATATTTATATCCAACCAAAGAGATAGCAAAGCCAAGAAACGCCATGGTAGTAGTTATAGTTAGTAATACATCGCTCGTAGAGAAAATAAGAAGGGCAGCTCCGAAAGGATCTATAGGTAGACAACGACCCCCCCCCCTTAGGGACATCCGAACGTCTTCATCGAACGTTGACATGAAAAAAATTTGCCATGAGCCATTAATTTTCCCCATCAATTTTCCCCGAAGAGAAAAGAAAGAAAGAGATAAAAAAGGACGGTATCATTGTCTACAATCGAAACGGAAGCATCGAGCGTTGTTCTAGTGTCTCCTCGAAGCCGCAGAACCTGAGAGCATCGGGTCTGGGCTCCAACACTGCCAATTCCGGGCTGAAGTTCTCCTCGGCGGTATCGACGTGGTGGAAGCCGCAGAGGTCGATCATGAGACCGCTATTGCTGAGGGTGGAAGTTATCGATGTGGTGGTGAGTTTTCTCTGGGGAGTCGGCAGCTTCTTCTTGGTAGGCGGGCTGAGGCATCTGGCTGGGAGGTAGTAGGGGCTTGTGAGGCCGAGGTCGTCGCAGGCATCGAGGAAGGCGCTGGAGGCAGCGGTGGATGTGGAGGCGATGGACTCAATGGAGTGGCGGCGACGGTAGATGGTAGAGCTTGCGATGGAGAGGTTTGAAGGGGAGCAAGCGATGTCCGAGGCGGCTGTTGAGGCATTGGAGGACTTTCTCTTCCGCAGACGGAGGTTCTTTGGGGAGAAGGAGGCGGTGATCTGGTGGATGCTGAAGTGAACCATTTTTGCGTTGTTGTTGAGGTTTTGTGTTGGGAAGTGTGGTATTTACGGATTTGGAACGTTCGGTCTACAAACGGAAAGAGAGAATAAAAAAGACGAGAGAAGAATCGAAGATGCTTTGTGTTGTCGATAATGAATGGACGGAAGACCAAAGTAATAATACCCTTTTGATTCCACTTGCGCTGTTGCCTGCCGATATATATAAAGAGGGAGATGAGAAGTGTCGAAGGACAGCCGAAGGTTATAAAAATCCTTGAAGAGTAAAAAAGAACGAGAAAGAGACCCTAATAAAAAAATATATCCAGGGACCGGCAAGGGACTTAATATATGTCAAGAAGATGGCGTCCGGTTGTACTCTCGGGTGGTGCAGGTTAGAAATATAAAATTCTAAAATATGCAAGCAGGCCGAAATAGTGTGAAGAAGAAAAGAAAAGGGACGTTTAAACCCCCTTGTGCCACCCTTTGGAATCGGATTTTTTTTTCAAGGATGCGGTGGGACAAGATCCGGGAAAGGAATGTTCGATGCTAAAATGTAACAAAGCACTAAAACCTATCGATGTGAAGGGGAGGCCGTGTGCTTGGGTTAGATTAGATCTTGTCTAATGCAGGCACCGAGAAAATGTGATCCGACGTGACAGGTTTCCCTCACAGTGGCTAAAAGGAACTGAAGCCGGTCGCTGACTTCGTGTGGGAAAACAGGGGGGAAAAGGGCGGGAATGATGCAGACACGGTGCGTCGTCGCTGAGTGGTGTGATGAGACCGACCAACTGCCTGTCTGTCTGGTATGATGTGGCCGAATGTTCCGCCCTGCCGTTGACCAGTTCTAGTTGCAGGAATTTATCCTATCTCACTTTCTTCCTCGGGTTTCTTTGATGAAACTTGATTTTTTCTCTGATGAACCTCCTCGTCAATGCTTGAAAGAAATATATATCTCAAGACGGCAAGTGAGAACTGTGGGTGATGGGTATTTTTTTAGGCAACGCCAATCAAGTCGAATTTGAAAGTTCTGGATGCGAGATCAACTGCAGTTCAAATGAGGCTAACCCTGGAAGCCTGGAATTAGAAATAAAAAATATAAAAATATAAAATAAAAATTCGTAGAAAAGAATAGAATAGAAAAGGATAGAATGATGTGATAAAGAGAGTTATTTTAATCGACAGAACCTCTCAAAGGCCGTTCAAGCAAAGCAATGACAATAATTTTCTAGAAAAGAACTAAAAGAAAGTTGTGTCACTGGTGCCTGCCAGCTTTTTTTTTTTATTATATGTCCGTAGACGAGGTCGTGAAGAAAAAAAAAAAAGGATGGTTCTACTGATCGAAAGAGAGAGAAGGAAGGAACCGAACGAAACGGATAGGCACTACATATATCCACTTTCCCCTCTCTCTATCTCTCTTTCAAAATCTTAATTAACCCTTCCCGTCTTCACCGCCTCCTCCTGCTTCCTCAGAATAGTGGGTCACGATCGCAATCCGTTTGCAATTGCGATTACACCCAGATTTCATCATCTGGCGTCGATGGGCGGGGCCCCACAGGGTCTGAATGAAGCATCTCTGATTCAACCTTCAAACGCGGTGTGTTCTACAATCTAGCTCG
>JAJTTS010000017.1:725783-739386 GCA_036971165.1 Arthrobotrys iridis | reverse complement strand
AACAACCACCACCATGCATTCAGTACATAGTCATACCCTTCCTTTTTCTTTTTTACCCTTCCCGTGTCTGTTAACAAGCATTGTATGTCAAGTGTATAACTTCTGTAACTCACCCCCTTTCGCGCTTATATATGTTGTGTGTGTTTGTAAGTCAAAAGGTAGTATATACTATGGTATATGCTATAGCACAAACCCTTAAACACCTCGCTCTCCCCGAGTCTTTTGATCTAGCGGCGAGCTCTGCCAGATTTGATATTCCCTATGGATTCGAACTGCAGGAAAACAAGACATCTCTCTCTCACTTTTCCAGAACGCTGCATTTCTTTCTCTCTCTCTCTCTCTCTCTCGGGTTGTGCCCTGTTGCATGGAACTCTGTTCGAGTCCGTTGCATATGCACAGAAAGAACCAGCACTTGACCGAACCAGCTAGATCGCCGCCCAGTATTAGGTTGCGTGTATGGATTGTGGGCTTCCATGAAACACGGGACGTTTACCTTCTGGGGGGATAAGAAACGGGCGTGTGCTGGATGAAACGACGTTTGAGTGCGAAGGGGGGTGGCCGGAGCAAAGCCTCCCCCAAGAACTCGGCTTGGAAAGAAAGAAACAGAGCAAGAAAAAAAAAGGGTGAGAACCACATGCACAAAGGTCCTAATAAACCTGACACTCGACGCCTTTCCCGTGTCGTCAATTCCTCCAACATGCCAGTGACTCCTGTTACTTTCGCTTGATAAAAGCAGAAGAACACCAAACTTTATCGCCTGCCATTAAAGTTAAAACAGATAGGAAAAAAGAAGAAGAAGAAGAAGAAGCAGTGAACAGACCACATCTCCGAGATATTTTTCTTTTTGACAGAAACCCTAATACATAGGAACCAGAAATAGGCATGAATTGTCGAAGCGGTGGCAGTGCCTTGCATCCTGATATCTCTCGAATCCAAAGAGAACAAAAAAATAGCTCCAAACTCTTTTTCTCGCTTCCATAAAAGAAATATGCTCTCGTTTCACGATGTTTAGGCTCAAGATGCTTCCCGAGATGCTCATGCGAAAAATAAGGGTCTCCACTCCTGCATCGCGCTATCGGATAAGGCCAGGGAAGAAAAAAAAAAAAAAAAAAAGGGATTAGAAAGAAAGAAGAAACGGAAGGTCTTCCATTGATACTATATTTGCTACCTCAGACAAATGAACCTTGCGCAGAAGAAAACAAGAGGTCTCGAATCACTCGGATACGTCTACCGAATACATCGCGAAGCAAGTCGTACATCTGCTAAAGAGTGAGGTTCAAGAAACAACAGAAAATGAACATTCAAATCATACAATTAGTATTACACAGAACTCGCCGATGTTTGCCCTCCTAGGTTCCATTTCCCATTGTCGCCTTTTTCTCTCTCATATTTATTCTTTCAGGAACGCCTAAACCATGATGAATTCAAAAGTGAATGCAGGTAGGAGAGAAGGGAATCATTAACCAAGGGAAAGAAAGGGCTGCAAAGGGCCAAAAACAATTATTAAAGAACCCCAGAATCAAACTCCGTAGAAACGCCGCTCCGGAAAGAAAAGTCACCAAAATATCTACAAAACAGGCTCAATGCAAAATGTAATATGTAACAAACAGAAAAAAAGAGAGAAAAGAGAAAAGGTGTGCTTAGCAATGCTGAATGCTTATCAAACCATCGGCTGAAATCAGTAATCGCTGCGATCGCTGTTGAAAGAAAACCGTGGGTTAGGCTGCTGGTCCCCACTTCGCCTTCTCGCCACCGCTGATACCGATCGCCTCATGGCAACCCCCCACGAAGAACTCTGAAACGCATCTAGAACGTCATGCGTCGACAGATGAGCGTCCGCTCGTAGATGCTGTGGAGGATCACCCAAGCGACCTTCCTGAGTCCATGAACCGAATGATTGCCGAGGCTCCGCTGGCGTGGTGAAAGGCGAGATACCAGAACTGACAGGTGAGAGTGGGACGACATGCAGAGTCTCGTCAAATGATACTCGATGAGCCCCAGCCCTGGGTGAACCACCCGTCGACGGCCGAGGTCGTCCCTGGTCGACGACAGGCAGGGTCGCCAGCAGATCAGGCGTGGATTCCGACTCAACATATATCTGCGGAACCGTGGACGTCCTGTCCCTGTCCGTGCGTATTACAGGGATGTAAGGTACTGTCGACTTCCTTCCACTTATTGAAGAATACTCCCGCATTGCAACAATCATGCGGAAGAAATTCCTAACAATGTTTCGTTGCATATGATCTTCCACCATCTGAAGTTTCGCTCTCCGTCGAAGGAATTCCTCAAGCCTAGTGTCATGTGTTAGCCAAGATTGTTTTTGCCCAGAGCCCCGCAATTTAGATTGTGTCATGGGTTAATATACCTGAGACTCTTGTTGTCGACGATAAGCTTGTAATGTGCCAGGATCAACAGAACGGTGGTAAACGAGATACCCAGTTCCTTATCCGCTGCGACATAACACTCCTCCACAAAACGAGTGTAAACATGCCTCTGTCGTCGAATTTTCCAAACAGGGAGACTAGCTAATCTCTGGTTCAAAGCCTTGAGGTCCACGCCAATTCCGAGCCTGTCATTGTCAGGACTGACTCTGCAGTCTTTCAAGATAGACTTGACAGTGTAATGCTCGTCATAGATGCGCATCTGAAACACACCGTCGAGTTCCGCGAGTAATCGAGAGAGTTTGTCGGGTGGGATGAACCCGGACCCCCTTGGGTCGATCCGCGACCAAGCCCGTTTGAAGCGTCTGATATCCTCTCGCGACAGCTTGTTGTGTGCTCCGGATTGCTGGTAGACGTAGCTGAAGCTCTCGAAAATAAGGGAGACGAACATGCTGACAAAGATATACATGCTGATGATGTTCCACGAGATGAACAGGAACCTAGCATATCCCTTGCTGCCGCAGTCCGAACTGAAAAAGTTGGGACTAAAGACGCAGTTTGGGGTTGTGACACTATAATCGTACATGATTTGGTTCCAGCCCTCGCTATTAAAAAAGAGTTAGCTTCCGGTTCAACATATCTTTTATAATTGGAATGTAACATACCCGCAACTCATTCTGAAAAGGACGACCAAGGCATTCGGGATTGACCTGAAGTTTTTGTTACCGTCGCCATTCTCCCCAAGACGGGTAAGCCCAAAGCTCTGGACCAATGCGATGGCGTAAACTAGGAACAGCACAAGCCACGTGAGCAACAGGTTCCCAATAGCTTGGAAGGAAGCCGCTGCGGTTTTGAACAACTGGTCCAGTTGATTGTTCCGCGGAATGAGAAGCAGCGTATCCTGGCCCTAATGTTAGCCACAGTTCGCTCCAAATAAGATCGGCCTCAACTTACTAAAACCAGAAACAACTTTTGAAACTGGACGAAAATCGGCGCCTTCTCAATGGCGATGATCGCAATCGTCGTCCCAAGCGTTCCAGTCACGATAAACAACCCAAAGACATCCCAACGGCTCTTGATGTATTGTTCCCAAGTCAGGCCGATGATACGGACCGCAATGTTGGATGCGTAGACAAAAGCAAAGCACAGGAAGATGCTGTCTCGATAAGTATCAAGTCTTCGGTGGGCAGGGTAGTATTCAATGACGAGCAGGAGCAAGTGAAGCATGAGAATCGTGGTGATGAAGCCGTTCCACCGTCCGTGCTTACGCACAGAGCGATTATAGCACCACGCTCTCCATCGCTCGCCAGGGCTATTGCTCGGCCGTTTGGAAGGCCCTATCTGGCGCAGCAATTTTCGCAATTCGAGCCACGAGCGTTGTTCAGCAGTCAAGAATGCCACACCGGTTTGCTCAGTATAATTTCGCATAAACACGGATACGAACAATGTCTACCCAAATTCCGTCAGTATGATGATCAACATAACTATTCAAAGGCTGTAACTTACCAACACGAAGACGGCACCCAACAAGTTGAATGCCAGGAAGAAAATGGCGTTGACCTGTGAAGCTCCCTGAACAGGCTGCATATCTTTAAGAGAGAAAAAGAACCATCCAGGTTAGCTGTTATCGCATTAACTTAAATTAAAAAAGGTAGGTGCCTTACTTAGGCCAGTGATACTCATGCTTTGCCACAGCACGTCTGTCCAACCTTCCTGTGACACAATCTGGAAAAGAATCAACAGGGAGTCCCCGAAATTGTCGAATGAGTACCATGGATTCTGTGCAACCCTCGGCGCGAGGACATCCCAATTGTATGGCGTGCTCGCGTATTCAAAAATGCAATCGTCCAACTGCTCTACGGAACCATCATTGCAGGAAACCATTTTGCCCGCGAATAAGTTAACACCGTAGATGGCGAACGGGATCAGAAGCGCCAGCGAAACGAACGCCGCGGATATGAGTTTTCGAGCACCGAACAACATCGAGTTGAATGTCTCACGTGCGCTGTCGCTCACGTTAAGCAGCCTTAAAGCCCTAAGAGCTTTGAAAGCCCCGACAGCTCGAGCAATCTCGCCTTGGTCCGCAAAGGAGGTACCAACGCTGATCCAGAGTGTTATCAGGACAATAGCATCGATTATACCCCAAACGTTACGTAAATATGCGTTCGGTGTCCAATATAGCCCATCCGCAATAATCTTGATCAAAGCCTCCAAAGTAAACAAACTTGCGAAGCCGATATCAGCATAGACAAACCAACCCCTAGTAGTGTATCCGTGCTCTTCGAAGTAATCCTTTTGATAGAGTGGCGTTGTTATACAAGCAAGGATGACCATGATGATGATCGATGTGTAGATCAAGGCAGAGAAACCGAGCCAGAGCGGTATGAAAGGTGACACGCCGTCAAACCGATCCGATCCGTGACTAGGTCCTACAACCCGTTGGCACATGCGTCGGATTGGATTCTTGGGCCTGAAGATGAAAAGGGATACGTTATACCCGGGGTGTCTTATTAGGTATTCTCGCTGGGCTCTCCGAATCCGGTCGCGGGACCTCGCAAGCTCTTGCGCCATAGCCGTCGGCGCAATCTCCGATTGCTTGTTGAAGATCCGTGTGGTGTGGAAAGGGTTCTCTTCTCTTGACTTCCATATCTTGTTGACCCATTGTCCTACCTTCGTCAAAACATCTGGTGAATGCATATCACCATCATCGAAACGAATAGTCCGTTGATGGTGCATGCCTCCTAGATTTGCCTCGCTGTCAGGCGTCTGTTCCACCGGTCTGTCGTCGAGGAACTCATCCACGATGGCATTCTTGGTTAACATTTCAACTCCAGCATGCCCGAATTCTATTGGGTCGCGTTGTTGCGGCCTGCCGAACCGGAAAAGCGAAGAGAGCGAGATATTTCCGGCGGGATTTCCACTATCCTTTTTCTGTAGAAAAGATTTGATTTGCCAAAGCCGTTTTTCATCTTCCGTTACATCGAAATTCTCCTGAATGACAGCAATAAACATATTCAGGATAATCAGGTTGGCGAGGATGAACCAAAGTATGAAAAAGAGAGCCGATATCCAGCCAACGTGGAACCTATTCTCGTAATGTTGGGCATCATAAAGGATAGTTGTCCAGCCTTCGCTCGAGAATATCTGGTACATCCCGAGGAAGCTATTCCAGATATTGTAGAATGTGATCCTGATCTCGTTTCCGTCGCCATCATCCTGTGGGATGTTGCCTCTCAAGAGCTGGACGGCGAAAATTGAGCAAAGAAAAGTGATGAGAAGCACAAAAAAGAGCAGGTTGAGGATACCACCAACGCTTCCTAGAACCAGCAGCTACAGCAATATTCGTCAGCGGTTGAAGGAATAGTCATTTGGAAAGCGTAACACACCAGGAGATTGCGAGTAACAGGGACGAACAGAACGATCCTGTAGAAACGCAAGATCTGAAATAGGGTTAACCAAGCATATACGGTCTCTTTATTCCTGATTAGAGGGATCTCCATGACGCAAGTTATAATTGCAAGCGCGAGATCAACCCAGTTCCGGGATATTTTGAAGAACCCTCTCCAGTCCACAGAAAAGCGAAGGATGATTTCAGCCAGCAGGAGCAAAGACACAATAAGCTCTACTCCGTTGATGATGTCACGGCGATTTTGGCTCATATCGGCACTGCGACTACATGCAACAGCGAGGCCAGTGAATATTACGAGAATCCATACGAATTCAGTCTTCTCGTATAATTTCTTGGCCTTGTTGACGCGGGCAGTTGGAGCGACATGAGGACTTTCCTCGCTGGATCTATTCTTTTGTTAAAAACCCCTTCAAAAAAAACTTAGAGGAGCGCTATAAGAGGGAACCTACTCATCATCTTCTCCATCTTCCTTATTTCTGAAAGCGCTCTGTTTGCTTTCTTCTCGTATGACTTGAAAGGATGATGTGATGACAGCAACCAACTATGGAGAACAAATTAGTCTAGAAATAGCTAATATTTATTCATATCCATAAACATACCAAGTTCACCAACCAGAACGTCAATATAATCATACTATAAAGGCGCTGTCAGTTCAATTCCCCGTCCAATGGAGTCCAAATAACATACCCGAAAATAAAAACTATATTGGTTAGCACTTGAATGACGCAGGTGATAAGATTGGGGAAACTTACAGAGTGCAGACCACAAATAGTCACTGTCCGCGGTGTAATACATAATGTCGGTGAATGTATTGGAGCTGATAATGATGAAAACCAACTCCATGGACTGAAATATGTTATCGAAGCTGACCGTGCCTCCGTAAGGGTTGACTCCCTCCACGCAAAGCGAATTCACGGGACAGATGTAACCTTTCGGTGAGATTTCCGCATGCGAACCGTCCGGAAACATGTAGGGCATCTCTGACAAGTTACGGGGGTCGATGTAACCACCGCAGAATTGGAACTCCTGCGTATAGTTTCCTTGTACTCCAGCCGGGTCTGCGGTAACGAAAGAATGTTAATTACGTCCCGTTGCAATGGGAGCTGGGATTACAAGTTACCTATCCAAACGCAAGTACGCCGTAGAGAACTTTTGAAACTCTGAACTCCGATAATAGCAAACAACAGCCTACACATTTATTAAATTCCGGTCATCGCCCCATCGCCAGCTAGCAAATCCACTTACCAGAAAAACGAAATGAGGAATGCTACGTTTACGAGTAAAGGTGCGGCTTTCTTCAAGCTTCTGAGAATGACCTGATATCGGGTTAGCAACGGTTTTACCGCACATGTACCGGAGTCATGACTGTCTACGACTTACTCCTGTGCCACTGGTGATGCCTAGCAGGCGGAGAATTCGAAGACAGCTCAGCATTCGAAAGATATACAAATGATACTTTTCTTCTAATCCAGAAATCGCCAAAACGAATGAAATCCAATAGGAAACGACGGCTAAAAAATCAAGCCGATTGAACGAGTGTCGAAGAAAAGCGCGTCGGGAGAGCTGGAACCGCTGCTGGTCACGGGTGTGCAGGAAGCCCTGCCCAGAGTGGATGTGCGCCATGGAAGGGAAGAGCGCTGCGGCCGACAACTGTTGAACAGTCGGCATTTTAACCTGCTGTTCACTGGGCGTGAAGATGAATCGCAGCTTGGCTTCTATGTAGGCCCTCCAGGTTTTGTATATATTGTTCGAAACGGCATCCGGGTTGATGATGAAGCCGGAAACGATGATGCGGGCGACGAGTTCCAGCGTATAGAGAATAAAGATCCCGAGGAGGGCATAGTCCGAGATAGTGGCTCCCCATTTATTGTCGTCCGGGTGAACGAAGATGTTTTTAGCAGAGTCTACGGTAAGCAAAACGACTTGAACGATGATGGTGAGCAGAATGAAGGGCTCGGTGAACCTATGAACGAGGACGGACATTAGTTTTTATCGGAGACCGACTATTGAGGTCGTCATGGGGCTTAGAAGGTAAAGATTTCATACGGGTGTGTGAGGACATCACAAAGGAAGATTCGGAGCCTATTTTCCGGAGTGAATAGCTTCAAGCTATCGCCTTTGAGCGGGTTTATGGAAAGCCTTCTAGGAAATTCCGGTGGGGGAGGAGGTTCGTCCGATGATGGCATTGATACCTTCTCTCCACTACCGACTGGTGACAACGGTGGAGCGCTGGGTCGCTCGCCAGGGGAAGTAGCAGGACTGACATCGCTCCGGAGCGACTTAACGGAAGGCCGCCTCCCGATGTCAGCGTTCGGGTCGTTGGATAAATTGACGACTCTCTGCGAGATATTCTGGACAGCCATTGACACACGACGAACGGGCGACGAGGCTCCAGGAACAGCGAGAGACATTTTTCGTCCCTTGACAGAGGCCTTTCTCCCTGGAGAACCCCCTCTTCGAGGAGAAGCCCGTCTCATGCCTTGCTCAGCCTGATGGAGGTCATCTCCAAGCCTGGTACCGGGCGACCTGGACGGCGAGCTTTTCGGATCAAACCGAACGTTGTGCGAGACTGAACGCTTCCTCCCCCTAGGAGTGTTACCGGCTTCGGACGTTGGAGATCTCCCGGTCTGAGGCGACATGCCCATCGGTTGCAGATTCGCGGGGTCTGTCAGACCAGCTTGATCGTCTTCGTCCTCCTCCGATATTGTCACCGGCGCCGGGGCTAGATAGTAATCTCCAAAGTAGTCCTCCGGGCCGCCAAAAGTCGGCGATCCGAGGCCGAGTCCGACGCTGGCACGTTTCTGCTGCTGCTGAGCGGAGTGAGTGTCGACGGGTGATATTCCGACAGGTGAGATTCCGACGGGTGAGATCCCAGGCGACGACCCGGGAGGGTGAGATATCGACTGTCCAGCATTCGACCGCCTCCTGCTGTGTCCCATCCAACCTCCTGTGGTTTCGCCGGCCAGGACCTCCACCAAGCCGCGCCGCATCGATTCCATGTCGACGTTCATTCCTCCCTCGTTGTCGAAAACGGTCGATTGGGTGGTCGTTCTCCCGTCATCTTCGGCTAGGCTGGTCGTGATCACCGGTATGCTTGGATGCACAACTGATCTTCGAAACATAGGCCGTGCCCCGGCGACCGTAGGACCTTCATCTCCTGTCGAGTTTCTAGGAGCTAGGCCTCCCCCTGTTCCTGCTCCTCCGCCGGCGCTCCTCTGTGACGAACTGCTCCTCCTCTGAACTCTGCCAGCTTGTCCGGTGGGAGAAACCGAGCTACGGCTTCGGAAGAGGGATCTGGAGACGACACTGCGCCTACTAGGCGAGGTCGCAGGCGAGCGATTGGGTTGTTGTTGCTGTTGCTGTTGTTGGTGGGAGGAAGATGGATCTCGCGAAAGGTCCTGGAGGGGTATGTCGGGTCCTTTTGGGTCGTTTGTGGTTGTTGGTCGCTCAGACATCTTGTCATGAGCTCAGGTGGAGGGAGGGTTTTAGGCGAAGGATCGTGGGTCCGGGTAGTGCTGAAGACCGAGGAATATCATGATATCATGGCAGGTATGGTATTGGAAAAAAGGATGAGAAACTCGCGAAAACACAGCTGCACAGCAGAGCACACGCACGCACGCACACAGGGAGCGTAAGCCTGTGAACTATTAGTTAGACTACTCGGGTGATTGAATTGCGACAGATCCAGATCCAGATAGGAGAGGAAGAGGAGGACGAGGAGGACGAGGAGGGACCCACTGGTAAAGTTTGGCTCAGCCCCAGGCCGGTTTAATATTTTATTTTATTTTATTTTTTATTTTTTGGGGTTTCTCTGTCGTACACGGTAGGGTTGCTGGAAGGAGGAAGTTGAGGTGGGCGAGGATGCATGAAAAGGGACAGTTGACGATGGATGGATGGATTGATGGATTGCACGCTAACCACTTACTTCGAGGTACTTCCTGACCCAGCAAGCAAGCAAGTAAGTAACACCCCAAACACGGACAGCCCAGGCAATGCAGGGCCGGAAAAAAAAGAAAAGAACAAAAAAAAAAAAAAATAGAAGAGAGAAGGAAACGAGGCAGCCTTATTTTAGCTGATTCGATATTGGGACGGAACGAACGAACGAGGGTTAACTATATAGTTGGTTAGTTAGTTAATAGCTTTGTTGGTTAGCTGGCATTTCAGTCGGCTCCAATGCAATGCATGCAGTCCAATACAGTCCAGTCTAGGCCAGTCAATTCCAATGCAGTTCGACTCAAGGCTGGGCAGATTACAGCCAGCCGTCGTCGGTAGGTTGAAGAGAGAGAGGGAGAGGGATAGGGATAGTGTTGATTGATGTTTGGTGATGCTTGTTTCGGGTGATGGTTGTGGTTGTGGTTGTGGGTCTTTTGACGCCGGCCGTTGGTGGCTGTACCTTACTATGTACCTACCATACACATCTCCCACAATTACAACGAGCAACAACAACAAGAACAACAACGGTGTTGTTTTGGGTTGAAGCCTTTCTCACGGGCTTCCCCTTTTCGGTGACCGGCGGGCAATTGCAAGGCGGACAGCAAAAGGCGCACTCGACTTCTTTCTCTTTCGATGTATCTACTTCCTTACCTCTTTCTTACTTGGGTATAGTAAAAATAGTAAATATAGTAAGTAAAGTAAGATTAACCAATATAATATAATAAAATAAAATAAAATCAGTTACAGCTATCAGTTAGACGGATATACGTAAGTGCCCTCGCAAAAACACTTCCAGCCTGTTCCAGATCCGTCACGTCAAATTCGACAAGATATAAAAATATATCAAACCATACAAAGTAAAATGAATGGGAAAAAAAAAAAGTCAAGGCCACTTCTCGGCTCGTGATCCGAGGCGCCTCTGATTCAGCCCCCCTTCCATCCTCTCCAAGGTTACTTGGCGTAGGTACAGGATGTCAGAGTATGCATGTATGTGGGCATGTACAGTATTGTATGCCAGTATGAAAAAACTCAATTTACTCGTCGACAACGGACTGTCCGTCTGGCATCGACTTCAGGAAGCTGTTTCTCTGCTTCGATTGGCGTTTCCGGTCCCCCAGCTGAAACGCGAGACGGATTGGTGGATGGATGTACGGATGGCCCAGTGGGGCTGGTTTAGGCAAGGCCCCCCAATCGTAGATGCATATTCACGACACATCCCAGCATTTTAACTGTTTACCCTCACAATGTGCCGACGCTTCCCCTAATTTTTTTTTCATAACGGAAAATAAAATATAATGAAATATAAGAATAAATACACTCGATAAACCCCCCCAGGAGAAGGTTACATCAAAACCTAAGCCGTCGGCTTAATTTCCTAGGTGTTCTCTCCAATTCATTCCAAAGCGCAGGCACACATCGACCGACGAACTACCTTACCACACTTTACCTTTAATTCTACCGTCGACGCAAATGAATTCATTCGCTTCAGATCGGTGCATAAGCGCACTCCTTCGCTGCTCCCGTCAGGAAGGGGGTACCTGTCGCATTTCTTCAGGGGCCAGCCAGCCTATGGAATTTCTCCATCTTTTTCCTTCTACACATACTTCCATACGAAATATGCATGCATGCACAGACTGGCGAAAGGAACGGGAGAGGAAGGAGAAGGAAACTACGGCTGTCGAATCTTATACGAGGTAGTATCCATAACTCTTGCAGTCTCCACAGGGTAGCTCAAGCTTACGCACTCCCAATAACCTCCCCCTTCCCCCCCTTTTTTTCACTTCTGCGAATTGAAGGCGAATACCGAAGATTCTCCCATACCAAGGCATCATCAGCGACTGCCAAGCGATTCGATAATCCCCAATCAAATCTCCATGCCACCACGTCTGTTGGCCCCCCTTCCTGTGTGACGTACATTACGTACACAAAGATCGGACGATGACAACGATTGTTGACAAAAATAAATATTAAACTGGAGCAAGGAAGCTTCCGAACTGGATGATCCAGGGACCACTCTCGCATGGACACTGCAAAACACTCTCTCTTCTTCCTCTTCTTGTTTAAAATCTTGAAATCTTGGTTACGAAACCGGGCACACGTGGCGGAGGCAGCTTTTCCCTGGTAGATTGTGAAGAAAAACGGCGGTCGGAGAATAACGGTCAGACACAGCCTCTCGCTTGGGCTCAGCACGCCGACAGACAGGCAGGCCCTAGAAGATATAACATATACCCAGATGCTCCAATATATATATGTGTGTGTGAGTGTGTGTGAGAATCATGAGATTCACACTCTCGTCTGTAAAACCAATTGCGTGAACACATACGTACGTATTATAATTATTTGTGTTGCTTTCGGGCCTTAACGTTAGATCTACCATATAGAGTCGTTAGTTACTGTATTGCGAAGCCCGAGGCTCATGATCGGTCGAGAGTAGGTATTCTTGTGATCTGTTGAAGTATACTTGTTGGAAAGACAGAAAAGAAAGGAAAACAAAAGCTATGGCAGAATATAGAACCAGAAAAGCAAATTTTAATCAAAAGCAGATGAGGCGTGTTAATAGCGACGATGGCGGTGGTCATCAGAGGCAAAGCCTTCCTTCTGACGGCGGATATCTCGATAATCGACGAGGTTCTGAGGTCACCCACTTGTCATATCACCGCCCGGTAAGCATCTACCGAGCTTGGCATAACTAAGAACTCTCCCAAGCAAACAAGACACAAGCAACCAAGACCTTCAAGAGATCCAGTCTCGAATTCACGTTCCCTCCCCCCGGACACTCCCCGAAAACCCCCCCTTCTCCATAACTTCTGCTCTCAAAAGAGCGGAGGAACTCGTGATGGCCTCTCATGCATGTACGGAAATGCCTAACGTGATTATTCGATTCTGAATCGGTTTTCTGGGAAGAAATCTGTATTCCCATGACTCAAAGAATTGCAGGTGCATTCACAGCTCGCGGGTATAAATTGGTTCCGAGATCCGTCGACATCCTTAAATTCCGAGGAAAAGAACTGAGAAAAACCCCACACTCCGATGCATTGGCGGGAAAGCTTGTGATCATCATGTCCCGGCAGACCCCTTGATAGCTTTTAGCGTCGGTCCTTTCGGCACATCAAAGGATTTTCCCCATGATACTGAGAATTGGCTCTAAAGACACAGCGTGGACCTATTAACGAGGGGAAGCTTTGGAAGCTTCGCACCGCGCTGGGGCGGTTTGGCGAGACCGCCTTTCTTTCGCTTTTGCATTTGCATTGGGCACGGCTTGGTCATGTTCTCTTCGCCATTCCAGACCCTGATGAACTCCACCAATTGGTCACACACGGAACAAGCTGTTCGATTTCATAATCTGCGGGGTCCCGTTTGATTATTCATGATCAACCTGAGAAGAATAGTCGGGATCGGTCATCTGCAAGTGCCTGGAAATGGAAACGACAAGTCCGTTGTTCATGGAGCTACCGGCCGGAACTGCTCGGATCCGGAAGAAATGGACTTTTGGATTGGAGACCTCAAGCTTTGTCTCTTTTGTTTCTTTTCGCGCCATGAAGGAGCTTCCATGCAGGATGCAGGCAAGCTACATGGTTCGTGCGGTAGTACAGCTTCAAAAGTCAATATTCGGGTCCGCTGAGTAAGACAAACGCCGGCCGATAACGCCTTCGCCGCCCACCGATTTCGATGGCCAAGTTAGTTAGTTGGCAGGGTGGTTCTAAGTTATCTGATCCTTTCGGGCAAGTTGTTCCCGTCCTATAGAAAGAAAGAGAAATTTTTTAGATGTTCATGATAAAAAAGCTATTTTAAATGCGCCCGGGCGTTTGCGATAGCAAGGAACAAAAAGCGGTCAAACCTGTTCGAGCCGTTTTTTTTTTTTTTTTTATATTCCGCGAGC